>SNQJ01S0260013.1:0-12293 GCA_010110895.2 Picea sitchensis | reverse complement strand
GATGAAACAAACTCAAATGCCTTAAATATTGAAATGAGAATCACCATAATACCTAAATTGTACCTCATGGAGCAAGACACAAGGTCTTCCGGAGGCTAGCTGATGTGGTGGATATTGTTGTGGTAAACCTAGAGCTGTGGTGATGAGGTGGGTCTCTATCTGCGCAAGTGGAAACTATTGGTCAAGCTATCTCTTGGTACTCCATGTCTACAACCTGAGGGCCTCGATACATCATCTCCTTATTTATCCCTAGGAGTTTGTGATAACAAGTCTTTCTTCTTCTTTAAATCTAAAGGGCACCACTCCCTCTCCCTCTCCCTCTCTCTCTCTTTCTCTCTCTCTCCATGAGTATTACCTCACTCTCCCTCTTCTTGAACATGTATGAAACACCTATCTTAGATTACTCCACTCCCATTCCTCCATTCACTACCTATCAAACCTCTCTTCCTATTATTTCCTAGTGTACTCTTCATTAGTGTGCCTCCAAACCACTTTCCCACTTCACATTAGCTTCATCCCTCACTTGTGCCCTCCTTCCTATATTTTTAGGTGCATTCCTCTTTGTCCATGCACCATATACACTCTCCTCTCTTACATAATAACCCCTCTATCTTACCATGCATTTAACTTTCCTCTTTTGACTTTTCACATGTGCCCTTCTCCACATCTTATATCTTTCTATCCTTATTTTATCAAGTGCTATCTTCCTCCCATGTGCCCCTCTTCCTATTATTTAGTGCATGTTATCCCTAAATCCTAAGGATAACTAAGGATATGATGTCTCTAGGCCCTCAGGTTGTGGCATGGAGTACAATTAAGGACTTACAGAAATGAAGTTTGGGATATTGTTGATAATTTCTTCATAGCTTTTAATATCTCTTTTGTTCCAAGAGAGGAAAATACTACGGAATATTCTTTAGCTATTTCTGCAAGTAATTTCAGAGTTTCGTTTCCCCCTAATCTCAAATATGATGTGGAAGTGAAGTATAGATCCTCTATACCTGACAATGTCAAACATTGGAAGGTCTTTGAATATGATCTTGAGATCAAAAGATTTCTTGAAATTATGGAAGATTTTTCTTCCCTACATATTGATCAAGATCATGATAATTCCAAATTCCCTCATGTTGATATTTTTCTGAATAAAATTGTTGACCATCATATTGTTCAATTGCCCAGTAACCATATTCCAAAAGGACTAGTCCCTTTGGAGATATTGTTTGACATAAATGATGTTGCAGTGAAGGTTAAGGTTCAACTGAAAATGTTGATGTGACTGAATGCAATTTAGGTATAGAGGAGGATCTAAAGTATGTGAAATTGTCTAGTAGTTTGTCAAAGGAACAAAGGGATGAGTATGTCAAACTTTTAAAGGAGTTTGTTGATGTTTTTTCCTGGAAATATGAAGATTTACAAACATATGACACACACATCATTGAACATAAGATCCCTTTGAAAGAGGATACCAAACCTTTTAGGAAGAAACTCAGACAGATAAATCCCATGTTGTTGCCTATTATGGAAAAATAAGTAAAGAAGCTTTTGGATGCCAATATCATCATTCCTTTTAGGTACTCTGAGTGGGTGTCTAACTTGGTCCCTGTGAGTAAATATAATGGGGAAATTAGACTGTGTGTTGTGTTATCACTCCAAGGAACTCTTTGGGGTTGTAAACCAAAGATGCTTGGTAACTTATGAATGAAATGGTTTTTGATATTTTTATAGATGGATCAATGAGATAACAAATTATAACTCAGTACTCAGACTTTAAATGGGTAATCAAAACAAACAGAGCTCTCATGAAACAATAGTCAGATGGAAAGCTTAAATGGATGAGAATACAAAGTTACTAAACCAAATACAACATGTAGGGTTTATAAAACTGTGTAAAACAATCTTAAGTAAACTATGAGCTGACTGGTGAGATGACAGTCACTGCAGCTAAAATAGTTTAATTAAAACAGAGGAAGACAGGTGATAAAATATGATATTGTAGCAGAGAGAAATCTATCTTTTTGCATTATCATCAAAAAATCTGTTTACATAGCATAAGAGTATCTGAAATCGAACCCCCAGAAACTCCTTTTACATATGTTTATATACGAAAAGATACTCTTTATACTCTCAAGGCTTGAGTCAACCTTCTTCTTTCTAAAATTAGAAAAMAGTTACAATCATCGACACTTGTAAAAACTATATATAAAAGAAATCTTGACAACACTATCTTGAAAATCTCGAATGCTGGAAAGATGGAGTCAAGGTTATTTTGAAATCTGGAAAAATCTGGATGATAAAGATCTCGAACTGCCTTTGAAATCTTGAGTTACAAAGATGCTACCAGCTGTCTTTAAAAAGGATGTCTCAAAACAGAGGTACTCTACCATATAATCAGGAAAATTTTCCTTTAATTGCTACCTCGAATCTTGGGTTGAAACCTGATGATGTGTAGCTCAGCCTCCCAAGGCTCTCTGGTTTGATAATCTGATAATGAAATTCAAATTATGTGATGTGGCTCCCAAAACTCTGAAATTCTGCCTCTTTTAAAGATGGTAAATGACATTTGTACACCTTTTCTTCTCTTCATTTTCCAAAAGTGGTTGATTAGATAGATTTGATAATTCATTAATAAAGACATAGAAGAGGTTTCAATTCATTCTCATGAAAAAATTTACGATCTGGGCAAAAACCGTGACATTTTGGCCGTGACAGGCTTTCACCATCTTATTTACCAACAAATCCACTCCTAAGATGGTGAAATGCGGCACTTTCACCAGCTAACTAGCAAAATTTTCGGCGAATTAGCTGGTGAAAAGAGAAGATTTTTCAAAATCAAATTTCTCGGTCATAGAAAATCCGTTTTTCATGCCTGAATAGTCGATCGACATATAGAAATCATAATATTTCCAATGGTGTTTTAAAATATTAATTTGGAGCTTGGGAAGGGATTAAAAAGTTCCCTGCAAGTTTAAGTATCGTTCTTTCAAAAATTCCAGTGCATTTTTTACCGCTAACAGGAAGGGCAGACAGTCCAATTCTTTTCTCAACAAAGAGCCACTGCATCTTCTTGCCATTTGCAATTCAAAACCCCAAACGATTCTACACACCAAACACTGCGATATTCTATTTGGGCCGAGGTCTTGCGCTGGTGAAAATACTCGGTTCTGTTTTTTCAACATTGAAAACTTACCATACAATTGTGGGTGATGTGTGTTGGGGAAATGATGCGGTGATTTGATGTCGCCAACCATGTAATACTGTTCATGTACCTGGGATGATGGGTTCAAATTTTCCATTTCCGATGCCATGATTTTGAAGCATGCGTTACTGAACAATATCCACTTTGCAATCCGATTTAGACGCGCAACTCGAGTTTCCCTGATTATCTGCTTTCACCAGCGCATCATTCTTGATTGCATGATGTGGGATGAACATATCATCATTAAATTTTTTACAACGTGGATAAAATGCACGTGATCTCCACTTTCACTAGCGCGCAACCCGTGGGAAGTGCTCCTCGACTGTTGAAAACTGCCGCTTTCACCAGCGCACAACCTGTGAGATATGCTCCTTAGCTGTTGAAAGTCACCAATTTCACCAGCGCACACCCCGTGAGAAACGCTCTTTGGATGTTTGAAAATCCTCGCTTTCACCAGCTAAAGACTTATGAGAAATACTCCTTAGCTATTGAAAGTCACCACTTTCACCAGTTAACCATCATCTTTTAAGCATGCGTTAGCTGTTGAAAACATTTTATGAAAATTTTAAAGAGAAGACCTTTATGGGTCATCTTATTTCTTCTACAAAATTCAAAACCTAAGTCTTGCAGCTAGAAAAACTCAAAACCAATTTGAGAAAACTACCAATAGCCATGCTATCAACCACAAAATGCAACCATGGTGACAGATTCATTTTGGGAGCTAACATTTGGCTCCAACTGGGATGGAGACCTCCCTGCGAGGTTTCCAAGAACCTAGTAGTTTCAGTAGCCTTTAGCATTGGGCATGGAGTCATCTGACCTGTGCAACTATTCTTCAACAAACCTGTAGTCTAACTGTAGCTTGCCTGTAACCTGCCTGTGACCTGTCCTACTTATTCATGAAATCAACAACTGAAAAAGATCTCATTTGCTCGTATGGCAAGCTTATTCCTCTGCCTACTCCTATACTAACCAGTAGAGGCATATTTATCAAGTAAGATGGAATTTCCAATGCAACCAAATCATAAACTGATTTACTATTAAAATCCTTGATCTTGACCCGAACAATAATGGAAGAGATATCATGCAGAAGAGAGATTTGAACAAATGATAAAGAGAATCTTCTTCTGACAGAAAATGTTTAACATCTATGCTGCTCATAGACTCCAAATAGTCAGCAAAAGGGTGATCAAATTCATAAAACAATACCTCTTTGGACTGCTGAAAACTGCCTTTACTAATCTCATTTTTGAATGTTGGCTGCTCAAAATCCATTGGAAAAACATATACGATAGACTGCTGCTCCAGACTGTTTAGTTCCTTGCCTTCTTCTTGATATCTGCTGCGAACTTCCCATTGCTACAAATCTTGAAACTAAGAGATACCCTTAGGATCTGTTGCAGATTTAAAGCTGTCATATGCTGATATAAAAATATACTCATCATTTTTTAATCTTTTAAAGGAGGCAATCTGATCTTGATAACTATTATTAACCATGACGTGCATATATATCTGATCATCTCTTTGCTTATTATTTCTGCTGCAATTTTCCTTTGTCCGCAAAACTGAAATTTGATGGCTGCCCTTATCATTTGCCGCAGATCTGAAACTGTCGCCCATAAACATTGGCAAACTAAGGAAATCTGAAATCTTTAGGTTTTCTGAAAAGTATAAGTCCATGAAAACTGCTACTGGATCCTGAAAAGGAAAATAAGTAACATGCTGCTCCTCGGAAAATAGTTGCACATCTATAGCAGCCTCCTGCTCAATCATGGTTGTTCCTTTGCTGGAAAACTGATCACCTTCTTGTTCCCTTGATCTTAGATTTTGATCATCAATCATCACAACTTCCTCTTCAGAAAAGTTCTCAGAATATGATGATAAGGCAGTATTAAAATCATATGAACAAGGATCAATTAAAAACATATAATTGCCTATGCAATCATCAGTCATCATAGGCTCTTCCTGATTTAAAAACTGATCATAAGATTCACATGCATACCTGTCTCTGGAATACTCAGCCAACACTGAAAAATCTAATTCTGAATCTAACATGTACTCACCTTTAGGATGTTGTTCCTTATCTGCTTCATACTCACTGCTTTTTTTCTCTGAATCTAAAATGTACTGACAGTTTACTTGCTCATGCACCTACAAATTTTCAAAGAAATCTCGATCTCGTATCCTTCTGGAAGCATGAATGTTCTCCTCCACCTTTGGAGCATCTTCAAACAACTAGATTAGGGATGGAGATTTCCGTTCTAACAGAAGAAGGGAAAGTTTTGAATGGAGACCTATGATATAATATATCATGGCAAACGTCTCTGTAGGCCGAACCTCCAAAGGCATGTCATGATAAACAAGGTAAAACCTTATATTGAAAACAAGCAAGGCTTCATCCTACTCTCGTTTCAAAGCATAGAAATCAGCGAGGTACGAATCTAAAGATTTGTATTCGCCCCAATACTTTAGGAAAGCATTAGAGAACTCAATCCAAGAACCAATTGAATCATCTCTCAGACCCCCTAACCATGCAACAACATCTCTGATTAGAGATTTAGAGAAAAATCTCATGATTACATCTTCGTGAACAATTTGAAAATGATCAACAAAATCCTCAAAGTATTCCAAATGCCTCTCAGCTGAAACTTGATTCTCTCTGGAAAAACAAGGAAGATATCCATAACAGTCAAGAGGATAAGGATGAAGGGGATGGGGCAATTTTAAAGGCCTAAACATTTTCATCCTAATCTTGGTTTGAAAGGCAGTGGGCTGCTCATAAGGGATACAATGTTGATGAAAAGGTTCAGTAGTAGTAACAACAGGTACTGAAGTCTGAGTATAATTGGAGTCAATTTCAATTTCGACAAAGTCAGAAAAGTGATCAAATGCAAGAGGAATTGGAATACAGGAATCATTTTTAAGAGAAAGTTGTGATGAGGATATCAAATCAATATCTATAGCACAGGGTTGCAGAGTCTCTGTTTCTTCTAAAGATGGATAGATGAAAACGGGATGGTAGTCTTCTGAATATACAAAACAGAAAATGATTCTCTTTACATGTAAAGGGAATAAAATGAAAGAGTTAATAAAAAATAACAATAATTCATGAAGCAGACTGATAAACTGATATCTGGATTTAAAGTGCAACCTCTTCATCTCTTGTTAAATGGATCCTCCCAGTGGAGTCTTATTCAAACTCAGATGGATCAGGGAAAGAACAAGCCTTTGCAAATCTACCCTAACAGCTGGATTAGATTTCCTCACCTTTCACAAATGGTCTTTTAGGACACTCTTTTCAACAAGAAGACTAGTAAGGATATAGATATTCTTCTCTGTTTGTGAAGGATAAAAAAAAAAAAGGAGCAGTTCTCTCGTAAGGCCAACTTGTAAGACTTCTTTCCTTGGGTTATATACAATGTCGAACTCATAAATTAGGTTTGTAATTTCATAAACTAATGGAGGCTGTCACCCTTCAGGTTTTCTATTTCAATTTCATATTTCTGAAAACATGAAGATTCAGAACAATAGGCTTAACAAAAGATGGTCTAGATACAAATAAGAAACAATACCTCTTGAAATCCCTGAGGTAGATAATCTGCGGATCTGAAAATCTGTTTCTGTAAGGCTCGTCTCCTTCTGATGATCTTTTCTGGATCTGTCACAGGTCTTCAATGGAGTCGCCACTGAATTCGTTCTTCATGGAGTCGCCAGATAGATGATTACAACCAAATTATGTCCAGACTTTGTCTATCATCAAAGATGGATCTTGTCGTCTCCCAAGGAAGCTGAGCTTCAATCTCCTTTCCCCGACAACGACACCAATTTGTTATCACTCCAAGGAACTCTTTGGGGTTGTAAACCAAAGATGCTTGGTAACTTATGAATGAAATGGTTTTTGGTATTTTTATAGATGGATCAATGAGATAACAAATTATAACTCAGTACTCAGACTTTAAATGGGTAATCAAAACAAACAGAGCTCTCATGAAACAATAGTCAAATGGAAAGCTTAAATGGATGAGAATACAGAGTTACTAAACCAAATACAACATGTAGGGTTTATAAAACTGTGTAAAACAATCTTAAGTAAACTATGAGTTGACTGGTGAGATGACAGTCACTGCAGCTAAAACAATTTAATTAAAAGAGAGGAAGACATGTGATAAAATCTGATATTGTAGCAGAGAGAAATCTATCTTCCCAAGGAAGTCGAGCTTCAATCTTCTCTCCCATTAACCCACACCAATTTGTTATCAATTCAAGGAACTTTAGTTGTAAACCAAAGATGCTCGTAACTTATGAATGAAATGGATGGTGCATTTTAGATGGATCAATGAGATAACAAATTATAACTCAATAGTCAGACTTTAAATGGGTAATCAAAACAAACAGAGCTCTCATGAAACAATAGTCAAATGGAAAGCTTAAATGGATGAGAATACAGAGTTACTAAACCAAATACAACATGTAGGGTTTATAAACTATGTAAAACAATCTTAAGTAAACTATGAGTTGACTGGTGAGATAACAGTCACTACAGCTAAAACAGTTTAATTAAAAGAGAGGGAAGACATGTGATAAAATATGATATTGTAGCAGAGAGAAATCTATATTTTTGCATTAGCATTAAAAAATCTATTTACATAGCATAAGAGTATTTGAAATCGAACCCCCCAGAAACTCCTTTTACATATGTTTATATAGGAAAATATACTCTTTATCCTCTCAAGTCTTGAGTCAACCTTCTGCTTTCTAAAATTAGAAAACGGTTACAATCATCGACACTTGTAAAAACTATATATAAAAGAAATCTTGACAACACTATCTTGAAAATATCGAATGCTGGAAAGATGGAGTCAAGGCTATTTTGAAATATGGAAAAATCTGGATGATAAAGATCTCAAACTTCCTTTGAAATCTTGAGTTACAAATATGCTGCTAGTTGTCTTTTAAAAGGATGTCTCAAAACAGAGGTACTTTGCCATATAATCACAAAATTTTTCCTTTAATTGCTACCTCGAATCATGGGTTGAAATCTAATGATGTGTAGCTCACCCTCCCAAGGCTACCGTTTCGATAATTCCTGATAATGAAATTCAATTATGATGTTGTCTCCAAAACCCCGAATTCTCACTTTTAAAGATGGTAAATGACATTTGTACACCTTTTCTTCTATTCATTTTCCAAAAGTGGTTGATTAGATAGATTTGATAATTCATTAATAAAACCTTAGAAGAGGTTTCCACCCATTCTCATGCAAAAATTCTTAATGACCGGTGAAAACCGTGACATCTCCTCATTCAGGATAGGCTTTCACCATCTTATTTACCAACAAATCCTCTCCTAAGCTGGTGAAAGCTCCACCTTTCAACAACTAACTAGTTAAAATTTTGCTAATTAGTCGGGTGAAAGAGCAAAGATTTTTCTTAACCAAATTTCATTAAGAAAATCCAAGTGTTCATGCCCGAATAGCCTAACGACATCTTGTAGAAATCATAATATTTCCAATGGTGTTTTCAAATCTTCATTTGGAGCTCCTGAAGGGATTGAAAAGTTCCCCGTAAGTTTAAGCATCATTTTCAAAATGCTGCATTTTGACCCAACGAAGGACAGACAAATTACCTTTCTCAACAAAGCCATCAGTATCATTATTTCCATTTTCAATTCAAAAACCCTAAACGAAATTTTTCACAATTCAAACACCTAATATGCTACTTAATGAGGTCTTGTGCTGGTGAAAATACTCAGTTTTGTTTTTCAACATTTAAAACTTACCATACAATTGTGGGTGATGTGTGTTGGGGAAGCGATGAGCCGATTTGATGCCGTTAGCCAAGTAGTACTGTTCCTGTACCTGTGATGATGGGTTCAAATTTTCCATTTCCGACGCCATGATTGTGAACCATGCATTTATGAACGAGATCCACTTTTTAATCCGATTTAGACGTGCAAAAACCAAATCTTCATCATTATCCAGATTGTCTGCTTTCACTAGCGCATCATTCTTGATTGCATGACGTGGGCTGAACATATCATCATTAAATTTTTTACAATGTGGATAAAACGCACGTGATCTCCGCTTTCACCAGCGCACAACCCGTGAGAAGTGCTCCTCGGCCGTTGAAAACTGTCGCTTTCACCAGCGCACAACCTATGAGAAATGCTCCATAGCTGTTGAAAGTCACCACTTTCACCAACGCACACCCTGTGAGAAACACTCTTTCGATGTTTGAAAATCCCCGCTTTCACCAGCTAACGACCTATGAGAAATACTCCTTAGCCGTTGAAAGTCACCACTTTCACCAGCTAACCATCATCTTTTAAGCACGCGTTAGCTGTTGAAAACATTTTATGAAAATTTTAAAGAGAAGACCTTTATGGGTCATCTTATTTCTTCTACAAAAATCAAAAGCTAAGTCTTGCAGCTAGAAAAACTCAAAACCAATTTGAGAAAACTACCAATATCCATGCTATCAACCACAAAATGAAACCATGGTGACAGATTCATTTTGGGAGATAACATGTTGATTTTAGGAATTTGAATAGAAATTCCAAGAAAGATAATTACCCCTTGCCAAAGATGGAGCATATTTCGCAGAGAGTAATGGGCTCATCTAAAATATCTATGATTGATGGATTTTCAGGCTACAATCATATCTCTGTCCTACTTGAAGATAGAGAGAAGAAAACCTTCACTACTCCTTGGGGAACATTCATGTATGCTAAAATTCCCTTTGGATTAATGAATGCAGGAGAAACCTTTCAACGAGCAATGGATATTGCCTTTATTCGGGAGAAGGAATTTTTTTTGGTCATTTATCTAGATGGAATTACAATGTTCTCAAATTATGATAAGGAACATTATCATGATTTGAAAAGGGTCTTCCTAAAGTGCATAAATTTTGGTCTCTCTCTCAATCCTAAGAAGTCTTTGTTTTCTATGAGGGAAGGAAAGTTATTGGGACATATTGTATCAGCAGAAGGGGTACAAATTTATCCAAGAAGAGTAAAGGCTATAAAGACTTTATCTCTTCCTAGATCCAATAAAGAAGTTCAGTCTTTCTTGGGTAAAATCAATTTTATGAGAAGATTCAGATCTAACTTTGTTGAATTGGTTATGTACATTACATCTATGCTTAGGAAAGGAAATGAGGTGAAATGGACTGCTAAGACTTGATATTCTTTTGACCAAATCAAATAGACCTTGACTAAATCACTTGTGCTTATCAACCCTGATTATTCCAAGGAATTTATGATATTCTCCTTTTCCTCATATGACACATTGGCTATTGTCTTGCTTCATAAAAATACAGAGGGGTTAGAGCATCTTATTTCCTTTTTTAGCAGATCATTGAGGGATGTCGAGATGAGGTATTATATCATGGAAAAGTAGACTTATTCTTTGGTTAAATCCCTCAAGGATTTCATGGTATACATTCTGCATTCCAAGATTGTTTCTTATGTTCCAAGATTGTTTCTTATGTTTCTTATGTTCCAAGATTGCCAAAATTATGGAATTTGACCTTGAAGTGAATCCCACTAAACTAGTTAAGGGTCAAGGTTTATCTAGGTTGATGGATGAATCCAATTGCAAAGAAATAGGGGTTAATTTCATGAACATATACTCAGAAAATATGCAAGATGATTTTGCTGACAAAAGATCTTATATCAGCCCCAACTTGGTAGAATGAACTTGGAATAAATACATCATATATTTTCGGCAAAATTTGTAGCCTCTTCATGGTTTGGAGAAGAACAAGGTAAGAGATTTGAATCTTAAGGCAATCATATTTTGTCTCATTGATCACATATTGTGTTGGAAAGATCCTATAGGGGTTCTTTTGAGATTTTTAGATCCATAGGAGGCCCAAAAGGCCATGATTGATTTTCATGATAGCTTGTGTGGGGGGCATCACTTTTGGAGAACCACAACCTATAATATCCTCAGAGAGGGATATTTTTGGCCTAGCCTTTTTACTGATGTTTGTAAAAATATTAGAGCTTGTGACAAATGCCAAAAATTTTCTGGAAAGAAGCAACTCAAATCTCTGCCTTTGAAGCCTATGGTGGTTTCTGGCCCTTTTTAGCAGTGGGGACTTGAATTCATTAGGGAAATTCATCCATCTTCAAGTGGTCAACATAGGTGTATTTTGACTTGTTGATGGGAGAAATTGACCGTCCGTCAACTGGAAGAGTGAGTCCGGTCCGGGGTTGTCTAAATAATCCAAGTCGTTTGGTGTAACTCATTCTGATGGGTTTAATGGCTCCGTTAGCCAATCTAAGAATCCCAAAAGAAACAAATAAAATAGAGAAATAACTAACTAATTACTAAACACTATATATATGTACATATGCTCTAATGTAACTGTAGTAGTTGTATTTAAGAAGAAGATATACAAGTCTCATTTATCTACATGATTTACAAGCTACAAGTTTTAATTGAAACTTACGAAAATCGATGTAAAAATGATTTCTTCTAGGAAGCAGATAAAGAAAGCACATAAAAATATTTATTGTTTTTCTTTTATAAATTTAAAGAATCTTGCAAAATTTTTTTAATGAAATATGAACATGTGGATAGTGAAAGATGAACCATACATTCATTGTTTCATTCATAAACAACTTAACTAAATAAAACACATAATAATCTGTCGCTAATCCACGAAACTGGTATTTATCTTTCTGTGTTGTATGAGCTCCAGCCTGTACTGTTGTTAAGGGAAACCTATAACAAAACAATACTAGCACTTCCAAAATATATTCAAAGAAGTATTTGATATTGGAGTAAATTAATAACGACAGGAAGACAACTAATTAAAAATTGTGTGATCTTAAGATAATCAATATTTAAGAATGAAAGAAAACTCAATTCTGGGTATTGATATTATCCATCATTTAACATTAGAAATAAATTCCATAATAATCAAATGGTTGATTGATCACACATAAAAAATGGAATAAGAAATTATAGGCAACATATAACATTTAACAGTATGAAAACACCATATGATTGACAAGATAAAGCTAAAATCAATCGTTATAACATTTTCATAATATACCAATAATTGAAGAATGAAATGGAATAAGTATCACA
>SNQJ01S0260011.1:0-12293 GCA_010110895.2 Picea sitchensis | reverse complement strand
AGAAGGTACACTCTATTAAAAGTCACTTTAATAAAATAACCATTTTAATAAAAGAACCACTTTATCACAACTTTATAAAAAGTCATTACAAAGTCAAGTGTCTAGTAGTGTATGTACAAGGTTACTTCCCCATACAAGACACATATGTAGAGTACCTCCCGAGATGAAAAGATAACAATTAGCTGCAAATATAAGATCATTGAAAGAGAGACAATCACATAAACAAGATAAACAAAAATATTTTCCTAGGAAACCCTCTCGGGGAAGAAAACTCAACAAACTTCTTCTAAATAGATTCTTCAACCAAGAACAACACCAAGACAAAAAACAAAAGGTCCTTTTGCTATGTCACCCCTCTCTCCAAAACTTGCGCACCTTTCTCTCTCTTATTCTTGAGTGAGATAAGTAAGTGAATGAGGCACCTAGCCTCTCTTATTTATACTCAAGTGACTTACCCTCTTTAACTGCTAGGGTCGACTTGACAGTTGTCTCTTCATTATAGTTTACATTAGCCTCAATAGGGGTTGACTTGACAGTTTGAATTTATTTAACAATAAAGGCCACAATGGGGTTGACTTCATTAATACAATATAATAATATGCTTTAGGGTTTTTGCATGATTAAGTATAATAGGAGAATATCTTCTGCAACTACATATTCTTCAATAAGTCGAACATTATCTCCCTCAATCACAAGTCTGAATAATTGTAACAATAACACAAAAGTGATTGGTATTATATTCAATATGAAATTGTTGAACTGAGCTTTGAGGAAGATATGCCTGAAAAAATGCCAATATCTGAATAGTTCATTTGGGAGTTAACAACTGCCATATTTGAAAATTCCCATTCTTTTTATTTGAGGAGACCAGTTGCCATGTTGGAATTCCCAAGTGTTGATTGATTTTTTTTGACTGATAGGACTTCAAATATTGAATCCTAACTATCATAATTGATATTTGATATCCTCCCCCATTAGGTACAAGGTGAGAAATTTGTTGAAGTTGGTTGAAGGGATTCACACTTGAGCTTTGGTTTCTTGTTTTTTTCATAGTTGAAGTGTTCCAAGCTTAAGCTTTGGATTCTTCATGTGGTGGTTTTTTTGGTTGAACACTAACCATATTCCATTAATTATTGAACAATGTGGTGGTATTGTATTACCACTAACCATTGGTACTTGAACAATGTAGTGGTTTTCGATTACCATTAACCATCTTCACTCAAACAATGTGGTTATTTCTGGATTACCACTAACCATATTCACTCGGACAATGTGGCATTTTTTGGTTTACCACTAGACAAGAATTTTTGGCTCTAAAATCCCTAAACAATAACATGAATTTAATAGTTCTAAAAGCAGACAAAGGTGGGGCTGTTGTCATTATGAACAAGGATAACTACATCGAAAAAATGTTGGATCACCTCAATAACAGTGGAAGTTATAAGAAACTTAATAAAACCCCCCTAAATAAGATTGCAAGGGAAGTCTCCAATGCTATTAAATTAAGTAACATAAATGATGATGATAAAAATAAATTTCTTGTTAGTTTCCCTTCCACCCCTAGGATATATGGACTTCCTAAAATTCACAAGGAAGGGACTCTTCTTAGACCTATCGTCAACACAATAGGCAACCCTACTTATCAACTTGCAAAATATTTGGCTCATAAACTCAAACCCTTAGTCGACAATACTATCTCCTTTGTTAAAGATTCCTCCTTCTTTGTAAACAAGATCAAAAACATTAAATTGGACAAGGATGACACCCTCGTAAGCTTTGATGTTGTTTCTCTCTTCACTAAATGCCCATTGATAGAGCTATGGAGGTCATCAAGAACATCACTGACCTAGGTACTGTTAACTTAGTTGAGCTTTGTTTGAAATCCACTTTCTTTAGTTTTCAGGGCGACGTATATGAACAAACCTGTGGGGTTTCTATGGGATCCCCCCTCTCTCCCATCATAGCTAATTTATTCATGGAAGATTTGGAAAGAAAAGCCCTTATCTCCTCACCCTTCCAACCTAAATACTGGAATAGGTTTGTCGATGATACTTTTGTCATTTGGCCCCATGGATTTGACAAATTAAATGAATTTGTGACCCACCTCTATAAACAATCCGATCACATCAAATTCACTATGGAGATTGAATATAAAGGAGGTCTTCCTTTTCTAGATGTTAAGGTCACAAAAAGACCTGATGGATCCTTAGCCCACCAAGTTTATAGGAAGAAAACCCACACCAAACAGTACCTTCATGCCAATTCCCATCATCACCCTGCCCAAAAATTAGGGGTTCTCAACACCTTAGCCACTAGGGCCTTCAAAATTTCCGATGATGAACACCTTGACAAAGAGAAAAATCACCTTCTAAAAGTTTTCAAGGATAATAGTGACAAAAAACATCAGGTAATTAAAGCTTTTCAAAATGCCACTAAAACGCCTAGGAATAAAGAACAAACAAATGATGATGTGTCCAAGGTTTTCTTACCCTACATACAAGGGACAACAGACAAGCTTGCTAGGATTTTAAAGAAGAAAAGCATTGGGACAACTTTCAAACCCTTAAACACTATTAGAAATTCCCTTAGGTCAGTCAAAGACTATGTTGATCCCATCGAGAAAAAGGGTGTCTATATGATCCCGTGCTCGTGTGGTAAACAATACATAGGAGAAACAGGTCGTTCCTTTAGAATTAGGATTCAAGAACATGCCATTGACATCAAACACAATCACACTCGTCCCTCAGCCCTGGAAGAACATTCAGACAAAACTAAACATCACATTTGTATTGAAGATGCCAAAATTCTTGCCAAGATAGATCACTATCACAATAGGAAATTCAGAGAAGCCATCGAAATTGAAAAACAACCTAACAATCTAAACAGAGATGATGGTTGGAAAATTAGTCAAAATTGGATCCGAACACTAACCACTATGAATCATTCTTGGAATTAATTTATAATATTTCTAGGTTTTATATTTCTTAATAAGTCGGCTCTTAATAAATAATTAATAAATAAATAATATTTTTAGGTTTTATATTTCCTGTGTTCATTTTTAAATAAGTCGGCTCTTCATAACAACTTTTCAGGTATTTATTTACACTTGTTATACATTTTTTCCTTCATATCTCATAATACTTTTCCTGATGATGGACCACACTTGTTTGGTTCGAAACGTCGAATATCAAAAACCAATGCGATGAATCTGAAATAACTATCTCATCAAAACAATGGTCACAAAAGTCTTAGAACAAAAATCCCCCTTGAATGTGTAAGAGATTTTCTTTTTCATCAATGTGCTCCCCACCTTGAAGCATGGAGAGCACCATCTTTGATTCATGTTTTTAATTTTAGAGAACACAAATAATTGGAACTGGATCATCACCAAAATAATCTAGAATAGTTGATGGACAAATTTATATTGTGGTCATTTCTCCATATAACTGTGGCTTTACCTCTATCTTGACTAGATGGTAAGATTGATGCAACTTCTTTACTTCTTGATTACATTTCCAAGAGTTGATCCAACCATAATCGACTGTTTTATTAACCTTCTTCTTCTTTTGACACTTTTTAGGTAGGTGATTTGTCTTCCCACAATGAAGACAAGGATGGAGATCAAAACACTGTGTCTCCAAGTGATCAACTCTATGACAATGTTGGAACTTATTATCAATATTCTTCACTTCTTCAAGAAGCCCTGCACTTACAAACTGAATTGGTTTGGAGTAATCTGGGATATGAAATCTGTTGTTTTTGTCATATCCTAAGACATGTCGATATTTGTTGAATGATAATTCTTCCAAATGTCTGACAAACATCTTGGAAATATCATTTTGAAATTCTAGATGCTCTTCTTTTGAATTTTCAAATTCACATTTTCCGCTATTGCTGCTTTCATTATGTGCTTCTTTTTCTAACTCTTCTTTGATAAATATTTCCTCCATCAATTGAATGAAAGATTCCATATCTTCTATGTATTTTGTATCTTCCATCAAGTCTTCTACATCACATTTAGCATCAATTTTCTGCATTATGTCTTGTGTGTCACATGCCGCATCAACCTTTTTTAGGAACTCATTTGTATCAACCTTTTTTAGGAACTCATTTGTATCACATGATGCATCGACCATTTGGATTAACTCTTCTATAACACATGTTGCATCTACTCTATTAGATCTTTTGTATCACAACTTGCATCAACCTTTTGATATTCTATCGATGTTGCATTGATCATGTCATCAATTTGATTATGTTCTTCTCTTAAATTTATCTAAAGTGCATCAATCAATTGACCCTTCATTTCTATTTCATCTCAAAGATCATTTGCTGAATGTATTGTATCAACCGTGTGATCAATTATGTTTTGATTTTGACTTAATGTCTATTCAAGGGTTTTAACTCGATTTTGAAAATCACGGTTGTGCTCTTGCAATTCCTTGATTTCCTGAGAGGCGTTTTGTAAATTCTTTCCTCTTTTACCCATTTCTTATTATTCTCCCGCTTACTTGTCACACTCACTTGTACTTGTTTCTTTTGAATTTGTTTTCACGCTCACTTGATTTGATGTTGCACTTAGGGTGTGGGTACTACCGATCATGCACCCTAAAGTGTGATTACAAAGATTTAATTTTGATGACTCACTTACCTCCTTATTCGAATTTCAGGTAGGTAGTGATGATACCATTCACACCTGACTTTGAAAGGGTTTTCCACTTGACCCTTTGTACAATTCAATGTTTAGATTCAAAATATTTATCCTTCAATTTTGACAATTCAATGATCAATTTAGTGCTTCAAAAGACTAGATGAACAAATAATAATTTACTTTTTACATACTTTTAATTCCAAATTGCGCCATTATCCTTCATGAACGTATGAGCATTGTGTGTTTGATTTTCTTAGGAAATTAAATATATGTGTAACAAAACACCCTCAAGCATTCAAAAACATATATAATCACACTCAAGTGCACATTGTTCCTTAAACTCCATTTTTCAAAATTCGAAAGTCTAGGAACATCCACCTTGACAAAAAATAATATTTTAATTAAATATTTGATATAACTAGCTCTTAACACTTAAGAACGATTTCTTTTGTCAATTACAATCTTTATCATTCCTTTGTTTGAGTCCTCAATATTGTGCCTAAATACAATGAGAATGAGAAACCTTCTTTTAACCTTTTTTCAAAGTAATGAGCCATCACTATTGTGTCCAAGGTTTTTCTCCTTTTAACAAAAATATATCACCAACCTCATTTTACAAAAAGAAACCTATGCCTCTTTGAAATAATCACTTTTCATAATATAGTATCATTCCATAAAGATTGGTTGTGCTCTCCAACAATAGTTTTATGGGGAATATTAAAAAAAGTTGTTCGCTGTTTGTTCTATGAAATGGTTTTTTTCGCGGAAATCTGACGATATAAATTTACACGAATCACTATTTTTTGTTGTTCAAAATCCATTTCTGAATGCAGAAATGAATTCAACATGCTGAAACCCCCAAACACTCGAATTTTACAAAAATAATCTCTCAAATCTACTAATCCAACAATTTCTCACCGAATTTCAAGCAAATATCACCGAAAAAAACCATCATTTCGTAGAACCTTTAACCTACTCCTTAAATTTTTTTTCCTATAGCTCCCTAAGAAAATAATTTTTTAATTATGCTCATTAACTTTTTTTTTCAACGAAACCTATTTCCATATAATAACTTCAAACTAACATGAAAGTTACTTGCCACACGTTATGTATTTGGGAAGATTATGCTCTTGGATGTAGTGTTCACGCATTGAAAACGTAGAAGGATACACACTTCGCTACAAAATGTGGGGTTCATAATATTACTCACGCAACAGCTGTGCTCGGTCTTAAACCTCTCAACAGCTCGATAATATGATACTGTTGGATGAGGATCCCGCTTCTCAAACATAAATCTCATCATGTTTTGTCTAATGCCAGTAAAAAGACAATCACGACATGGTTTAATGATTGTAGAGCACAATAGTGCAACTCAAGCTAATGTACAGAAACAAGCTGAGGTCGTCGCCCACCACGGGCTTCTTGTATATCAGGTACAAGATTTGCTAAAGCGCGCGCTCGATGCACTCTGAGGTGGCTATGTTGGGACGAGATAGGGTTCAATAAGATATTGTCTTGTTACCACTGCATTTCCTGGTCTGGCACGACCAGGAAAGATTCATTGAGGATGACATAAGCTGTTCATTTTTACTTTTGGCCGTCCGATCCTCCAAAAACTAATACACAACCAAATCTTCCACGCCCAGCAAACACGATCTTTGTATGGAGGGAGAATCCTCACAGTCCAGCTTTGTTTTGGGATCAAATCTACACTAGATTTGCGTTTTACACTAGATCTGTGATTTTTTTACATGAAATCGACCTCAGCTACAACTGAAATTTGCAATTTGCAGAGCTTCACCGAAGGAACTTCGAAATAGAGAACCCTAAATGCGTTTTGTTTATCAAACGATGGATGTGCTTTCAAAACTTGAAATGAAAAACAAATTGTTCTTATTGGAAATAACCTCAACAACAACCAACATGAATAGATCTTGACACCAAGTTGATTTGATTAGCAGGCTGAAGATAACCCTATAATCCCCAAAATCATTGGCACCAATACTGATGACAGACCTCATAAACATGGTTAGTTATTCATAATTTATACAGGTTGTTTCTCCCTTCCAAATTTGAACCAACGAGCTTCAGAATGCATTTCTAAAAGAAACGACATATTTTAGGCGTCGATTTGATACTATCCCCACTCGAATTATTGCTGTGTTCTGTCTACTGAGTGCAAGAGTATGCCAAGTGTAATACGTCACAATAGAGAGTAACCAAGGCACGATCTGAGCTAGATCCGAGTTTGACTGCAGATTTTTTAATAAGCCATTTACTGGAATTTGTGATTGGTGAATCACATGGAGGCTAGACTAGTACACCGTGGATCTCTCACTAATAACACAATTTAGGGTTAGAAGACACCACACTGTCCATTTATGATCTTAGAACTGAAAGAACCGTTTCCTTGGATTTGAATGTTGACATTATGCATATACTAAGAGGGGGTGAATCAATATATGATAATTTTTACTTTATTTAATCATTTATTAATCATTCATTCGCTGAGAAACAATAATCACATATAAACTCAAAACACAATGCACATAGTTTAACATGGAAACCCAATTGGGAGAAAACTATAAAACTTGTCTTTATAAATACTTGTAGGCACCAACCTACTAGAGACACCAATCTCCTTAACTGAGCACCAACTCAACAAGATATAGGAACCAACCTATTGGAGACACCAATTTCTTCAACTGAGCACCAACTCAACAACACTTGTAGGCACTTGCAAGCACCAACCTGTTAGAGACACCAATCCCCTAACCTTAGCACCAACTCAACAAGATATGTTTAGACACCAATCCAAGATCTTCATTCACAGAGTACCTCTGACTTCATCTGCATGCTTCATTCCACAAACAATCCTTCAAACCTTAGTCACATGTAGCCATCATTCCCTAGCGAGCCTCATAGCATCATTCTCAGAATATAATCACCGACGACAACATCCACTTATGACAACATCACAACCTCCAAATAGTGCACACAACAACATCACATACTTTCAATCCTTTATAACGCACCTTGAGAACAAGAAAGATCCCAAGAAAAACCCCTTAGACTTTTCTTGCACACCTTTAGATCTCAAAAAGACACCTTGACTCCTTTAGCACACCTTAAATCACTTATATGCATCTCATACTTGATTCCTTGCTTGGTTGCACTACAAATGTGCACATATGTCCTATATTTATAGTGATTCTGTCCTTACTTTCAGGGCCGACCTTTAAAGACTCGCTGGACCGACCTCAATTTTCTGGCTGGGTTATTAAACAAAAAAATTCATATCTCTTCATTCTTAGGGAGTTAGAGGGAATTTCATATACTGTTGGAAATGTATCAGAATAACCTTTTCAAATATATAATTTGTACTCCCATTTGAGCTAGTTGTGTAGGGTAAAAATTCCTTCAAACATATGTGATGCAGGAGCATTGTTGGAAAGCACGTGGAGAAGAACCTATCATCGTTTGGGAGCCTGTACGAAATCTCAGCGCTGGAAGTTACAGCATACATTTTGAAGTATGCCTTAAATTAGCGTTGGAAAAATATTTTGAGGCACGCTTGAGTGATTGTGAGCGAAGCGGGAGTTTCCACTCTGGCTCTGGAATGCGAATGCTCTAAAATAGCCATAGGATAGGTTGTGATGTAGACAAGTAGTCAGGGGAAACCCTAAGAGCCCTCTGAGATAAATAAAGGTTTTGTACGCCCAAATGAGACTGGCTGCGGTAGATAGCTGCAAGTTTGTAGGATATTTCTGAGTTTTTCAGTTTTTGTTTTTTATTACAGTTGTAGCCATTTTCACTTATGAATATAACAGAGGAAAGTTGATTCAATGCATGGTGTGGAATTGTTTTTGTAATTCTCTGTTATTATGCTTTCATGAATGAATGAATGAATTTCGTTATGAGTAGATGAAACTGTGAATGTTAGGATAAGTTTCAATTGTTTCTCTTCTATCGAGTGGTGCAAGGTGTGCACACAAAACACAAGGAGTGCGTTAACGAGATTTGTTTCAATTCCGAAGCTCAAAAGAGATAGCACAAAACTTTCCCTTTGCAAGGAGTGCAAAGAGACTGATGCAAGGCGTGTACAATCGTCCGCAAGAATTCGAACCTTGCATAAAGATTTGGTGCAAGGAGTGCACAGATCCGATATTCAACTAAGTGTCGAAGGGACTTTGCAAGAAGTCGAAGAACCAGAAAAGGAGAATGCTAGGAGGGCGAGAGGAATTTCTCTTCGAGAAATCCTTAGGACCTAAGTTATCGAAATCCATGAAATGCAAGGAGTGCGTGGGAAGTCGAAGTCTTCACAAGACCAAGCTCGGGAGGAATAACACTTTTCATAAGTGTTAACGAGATCCAAGAAACAAACTCATAGGAAGGACAAAGGTCGAAGCCTTTGAATCCTTTGAAAATCTTCTAAGTCCAAAGAAAGAGTAAGCTCATGGAGAAAGATTTGGACCATTCGGTCAACGTCCAGACAATGAGGAGCAAGCGCAGAGAGGGAAATATCTTAGCCGTTCAATCTGAGTGCAAGAGAATCGTAACCATCCGATCAAGGTAAAGTGCGCTAATGATAAGCCTTGAAAGTAGATAGGAGTGGGGTTATGAAAGTTCGAAAATCATCGGAACCGTCCATCAAGGGGGACACGTGGTGAGAGATTAGTGCTTCGCTGACTCGTGACTCAGAGAAGTCAAAGGTAGATTTATAAGAACCCACGAATCATGAAATCATGATTTGATCAAAGTCATTTATCAAAGGAGGGAGCTGAACCATAGATCTGGTCTTGTTGGGAGTTCACAACTCGAGATATCGGAAGTAGGAGTTCTGGGAACTCGTGAAATCCGAGTTCGCGATTTGATCTGAGCCATTGGATCAAGTAGAGATCTGGATCGTTGGTTTCCCAAGGAGATATCGGGAGGTCGGATATCAAGAGAAGGGAGGTGAGCGGTCCTCCAAGTTCTCGAAATGCAAAATCTCAATATGCGAAAAGGAGATCAGGATCGTTGGATGGCGGGGATTGTGGACCATTGATTAAGCAAGCGAACCTCACAAGTTCGTGTTTCGAGAGGACGATAAAGAAAGCTTCGTGAAACGCAAAATCATGAAGTGCTTGAAATATTGGCCCACGGTCATAGCGAAGGGTCACATCGGTGAAGGAAAATAGAGGGGCTAGCAAGCGCTAGGCTCCTGTCGGGAATTCGACGGTCGAGAGAGTTGGGGTGACTCACATGCGGAGACCCGATACGCGAAGTCATGACGTGCCTTTTGATTAGGCGAGTGGTCATAGCCGTGGTCACGTAAAGGAAAGGGCTTAGCCAGAGAAGAGCTAGTACCCATTTGGTGTTGAGGTTTGAACAATGCTCAAGAGAGGGCCCGTGGGTCTCATACGACCTGTGCATTTGGAGAAATGACCTATGTAACTGGGTTTAGGGTCTAGAAGAGACCTAAAGAGTCAATAAGAATCAGTTTCTTGATCGATCCTAGACTCGGAGGTTGCACAACCCTTAGGAGAGAAGGGGGGGTTGCATCAAGTGGTATCAGAGCTTAGGTTTTACTTGTAGACAACAGACAAAGGAGAGGAGATAGAAGAACTGAAAGTTGTACTATGTGTGTGACAGGCAGTCAACACAATTCCACCAAGGAGACGAGCAAAGCACCTTTATCCAATCGAGTTGTAGAAAGGGAGATGCGAGAACTTCGTGCAAGATTAGAGGTGATGGAGGCAGCGCAGAGGAGAGCACCTAATGCTGGAGACATCAGGGATGCAGAGAGCGAAGAAGTAGAAGCCAAAGAAGCTGCAGGAGAGGAGGTTTCTGAAGAACGCTTGCTGAGAGAAGTTGCTAGATTAGGAGGCAGATCCAAGATAGAAGTCCCAATGTATGAAGGCAATTTAGATGCTGAAGAGATGCTGGATTGGATAAGATCCATGGACAAACATTTCGACTATGAAGATGTCAATGAAGAGAGAAAGGTGAAACATGTTGTCACCTGACTAAAAGGACATGCAACACTATGTTGGGATGAATTGCAGGCTAAAAGGTGAAGAAAAGGCAAGCAGAAGATAAAGAATTGGGACAGATTGGTAGCCAAGTTGAAAGCTAAGTTCATGCCCAAGGATTATCAGATTAATATGTTCAAGAAGATGCAGAACCTAAGACAGAAAGGGATGACAGTTAAGGAGTACACAGAGGAGTTCTATAGGCCGAACATCAGAATTGGGCAAAGGGAGAGAGATGAAGAAAAGGTTTCCATATATATAAATGGCCTAAGATATGAAATCTAGGATGAGCTCATCATGATGTCGGTAAAGACAATGGAGGATGCTTATCAGTTCGCACTGAAGGCAGAGGAGAATTTGGCCAGAAAACAAAGCCACCAAGGGAGAAGTAAAATCCCAACCCCAACCAGAGGTAAGGGAGTTACCCATGACAAGGCACATAAGTCTAAGAATGAGGCTGAAAAAACACACAGTCACTCGGAAAGAGGAGGAAATTCCCGAGGAAGACATGGTGGTGGAAGAAGTTCTTCTAGAGGAAGAGGAGGAAGAGGAGGAGAAGTAAGATGCTATGCATGTGGAAATACATGGCACATGTCTTGGGAATGCCCTGAGAAAAATAAAGAAAGAGGAGGTGAAACTCACATTTCAGAAGCACAAAGAAGAGATGTTGAAGCACAAGGAGTAGAGGATGGAAGATCCCTGATGTTGAGGAAGGTTCTCTTAAAACCAGAGGCAAAAGTTGAAAGGTCAGTGTAGAGGAATAATCTCTTCATGATAGCTTGCAAGACTAAAGACATAGTGTGCAAGATGATAATTGACAGTGGGAGCACTGACAACTTAGTATCCATAGAGATGGTGGAGAAATTGGAGCTAGAGACAACTGGACATCTGAAGCCATACAAATTCTCATGGTTCCAGAAAAGACAATAGGTAATGGTTGTTATCATTGAAATTTCGTCTGCACATGGCGACAAGAACTCAGCATCGTCAAACAGGAATGAATTCATTCGTGGCACTGAATTAGTTTCACAGCATTGCAAAAAGGTCAAAAACTATACAAAGTAACCAAAAATTGAAGGGCGCTTTACATAAGTTGGGTGCGCGCGCATATGCGCGGAACATGAATATACAATGCGCGCACGCGCGCACGATGCGCGACTGTTGGCGCAAAAACCCGCGCACCTGCTAAACGACACATTTATGGAATTGGTCGGCCTCCCAACCAATTATGGATCAGCTCCCAAGCCGATTTGACTCCCAAATCTGAGCTGAATCCGCATGGTAGGCTGGTCAAAGACCTAATTAAGCCCTAAAGAGCCCCTTTTCACACCTCAAAGGAGTTACATAATCACCCAATGCAATGCTATAAAAAGCCATGAAGAAACATCATTTTCTCAAGGAATTCCATGTAGTGTTATGCTTCTTAGATTGTTTTAAGGACTCACTCCTTGACAATAACACATTAGCACCATTTCATAGAGATATCCACCTCTCCATTGAGTGGATATGCTTGGAGTTCTTTCACCATCATTTTCATTTTCTTATTGTAAGGAGAGCAAGTTTGTGAGGACACAAGAGCCTTCCTTTGGAGGAATAAGGGACTCATAGTCCCCTTTCTTCATTGTGCT
>SNQJ01S0260009.1:0-10492 GCA_010110895.2 Picea sitchensis | reverse complement strand
GTAGGTTTTTCTTCAGCTTTATTTACTATAGTTGTCTTCTTACTCTTATATTTTCCTTTCGGTTTCTTCTCGAACTTGTGTGGCTTCTTATTTTCAATCACATGCTTCCCCTTACAAGCCTCAAGATGAGTAGCTTGTACTGAGACTTCATCAATGTTAGTAGGGTTAAACATCAAGATAGTGCATCAAATATATGAATGCATACCACCAATATATTTCAGAATAGTATCACGAGTATATAACAAAATTCCTGAAGATAATGCTTTCTTATTAAATTCATGTGTCTGTACTTGGACATTTTTCCCTTTGCCTTGTCTGAGATGTTTCCATTCCATTATTGTCATTTACACATAAGCGAATGGATACAGTGGTTTTCTTATTGCAACATTAAATTCATCCCAAGAAGAAATTACTTCACCATATTGAATGAGATCAACTTGTGTTTTACTCTCCCACCATATCAAGGTTGTGCCACCCAAAGAATAGCCAGCTATATCTTTGCAGTGTCGTCCACGATCGTTTGTACCCTGCACTATACTTCTATTTGCTTGATCCAATTGTTCAACTTTTCTGCATTCAATTCTCCATCATAGATTGATAATTCTAACTTGACATCTAATTTTAATAAAGGCAAATTATGAGCATGAGAAGACTTCTTAGCAAAATTCTTCTTATGTGAAGAATTTTCACTTGATCCATTGGTAGATGATGATGAGGATGATGGTGAAGAGGGTTCTTCAAGTCCACCACCTTCACCTCCTCCTTAAGATTTTACAGAAGATTCTCCGTGACCAGACTTGTGAATTCTTCAATACAAGTCATCTATTATTTCTCTCATTGAGTGAAGTGTATCCATAACTTCCTCAGGTCTCATGGGAGGATATTCTCCTTCCTTTCCTTCGGAAGCCATATTTTTCTTTCGAAATATCCTTTCAATCTTTGACTTATAACTTGCAAGCTTTCCTTTACCAATCTTGAATCTGGATCTTGTAAGTATTCACTTGCAATCACTTGTTAAAACATGCTCTAATACCAACTTGATCCAAAAAATCCTTAGATGATAATTATTCTTTAATACACATAATCATCTAACTTGATTTCAAAAATAATAATGATCATTTCACTGATTGCATAATACATGTGAAGTTACTTATCTATCCAAATCCATTTTAATGATAAGCAACTTGCAATATAACTGGGCGAAAATAGAACAACAATACCAAAATCACATACACAAGTTTGTTAACGGAGTTAACTCAATTTGGGCTACGTCTTCGGGTCCGCTTTCAATTGAGATCTTTTTATTAATGCTCAAATGCTTGTGTTTGTAGAATGACCTTTTTACACGTTTCTCAAACTCAGAAACAAAATATGTCATCGAATTCCTTGCGAAATTCTAAGAAAAATGAGTATAAACTTGATATAATTCGGTTAAGGAACCTCTTGGCATGCATTACGATGCTATCCCCAAGTCTTGATACCCTTCAAAATGAACTTCGACCCAAAATCCATACTCTGCAATCATATGATGTGATGTGCCTTGATCTGTGCACTAATTAAATAGGGCGTGTGCTTAACTACTCCCCTGAACTTCATGCTAACCCAAGACATCGACTTAATTATAATATCGTTCACATGGTGTTAAAAGCAACTCCTTTGGCGTAACAGTGTAGGCGTTAATATAGGTGGGAGGAGGTCACGGGTTCAATCCCACGAACCTCTCCCCCTTTGTCGTTTTGGTTAGAACTATATATATTAAATATAGTGTATGGCATTAAAAGTTAACAACCCCACAAGAATATATGCATTGTTTACATTGGATACCATGGGATCGGGGGCTATCCCTCGATCCTTTTTATGTCAACATACAATATTACAACTTTAAATAAATACAACTCCATATATAGTCAAGGGACAATTCGATGGAATGATGGTAAAGACTTTGTATTGTATGGATGAGGTCGGGAGTTTCAATCCAGTCGACCCCATAAATTTTTTGATAAACCTTTGTCATAAAGGGCCAATGAGAGACTGCCACATGGAAATCTCTCATTGGTCCACCTGCACCAACCATGCCACGTGTCTAATGCCAATTGGACCACTCACACTGTACGATCACCATGTCCCCTGCTTAGTCAGACGTATGGTTGTGCCACATGTCATATTGTGATGTTTCCACATCATCACCACACGAGATGTACGGTCGTGCCACATGTCACCCTTTTCAGTGGTGACATGTGTCACCTTCACTGACTTTTTTTTCCATGTTTGACCTAAACTTTGATCAGGTATAACTTTTGTATACAAACTCCATATGAGACGATTTTTGTGTCGTTGGAAAGTTATCACCGATATCTACGCAATGACATCATTTTTCAAGAGCATTTTAGATGATCAAATTTTGAGCATTTCTGAATCCTCCTAGACCTCTGTGAACGTTCTAGATCCTGCTGGATCACCCAATGCTCAGCCTAAGAGTTTACCAAATTCCTTGCTCGTGTAAAAAATCATACATTGTCCAAAATGTTAGATCCTTTAAAGGTCATCTCAAAGAACACATAGCCGACACTACCCATAATCACATCACTAAGTCAACCATCATTGAAAACTCTTTCAAATATGAAAACCTAATCTATTTTGACCAAACCAAAATCCTAGCCTCGACACCTATCCATTTTTTATTCTCAAAAATCAGTTAATGAAGAAAATCCTGGTAGTTGAGCAACCAACTGTCGACCTCAATGGAGGTATGGAGAATGGCTAGGATATTTGAAGATTGTTATCCTCAGGTACAACATAGTACCCACTGCATTTTTGTAGTTGACCCACAAGTATCTATGATAGAATAAAAAGGGACAATCAGGAACCTTCGAGAGCGAAGATGGGAGATAATTCAGGAATAGATGGAGAGAGAGTTTTGAACCTAGGGAGGAAGAAACCAGAGGGAGAACCGATTCTAAGCTTTGAGTTTTGACTGTAATTCAAGTATAGAAAACCCAAGATCGTGACCTGAGCAAGAGGATTGGGAATGTGATGTATGTTGGGAAAATGAAGAAGCACTAAGAAAGAAGGGTGTTGAAGGATTGTAGAGACAGTGAAAGGAATCCATATGCACTTGAAGACATCTATAGAGACATCTAAGAGATTCGTGGGGGCCCTGAGCTAGGTGGGTCATAAGGGATTTCTACTGAATTGTTGACAGTGAAGGAGAGTGGCCTTCACCTTCCTAAATCTTCCTGAGAGGGTGATTTGAGCTTCCCTGGTGGTGTCATGGCTTGGCGTGGGGGTGGATTGTTGTAGAAGTTATAAGTACAATATAGCCCGAGGTTGGGTGGAAAGGAGCTCACCCTCAATTAGTTGGTTTGGCCAGCCTTATTACGAAACAAGTAAGTCTTTCATTATGCTTTACTATGTCTTATATGATATGTATGCATTTGCAATGTGTATAAAATTGTATGGTTTATGAAAAAATCTATGAGAGATGAACTAAATATTGAGCTAGAGCTCTCTGCTTGTATTATACTTATTTACTAGTCTTTATCCCTCTAAATTCTGGAAAGAATAGCATGAAACTGTGCTCTATATTCCTGGAATGTTAAAAAATTATATTCTCTAGTTATCCTTCCCTTCGTGGTGTATTATATACACCCTAAGACCGAGAACACAATTACTGAGGGAAATATAGAGAATGTTTTTTGAATTGCTAAAGCAGAGGATTGGTGTGTTTTGCCTTATACTAAGCACAATAGTGTTTCCTCGCTATCATTTTGTATGGGCATTGGGATTTAGGTGCCCGAAAGTACTTGGGGAAATGAAGTGTAGGCACCCATTCTCTGGGTTGATGAAGAAAATTCTAAATCCAGAATTTCATGTCGTCAAGCACCCTAGTGTAGCCCGAAGGGTTGACAAAACCTTAAGCTTCAAATTAATAAAATTTAATAAATTATATTTGATCTGAGTAAACCTTAACCATTATCGACGTCATCATTAATAATATTAATTAATTAATAACAATACTCAATTTTTGCAATAAACTTTATGATCAATTTACTGTAAATTTTTATTAAAATTTAAAATTTGTAAAAGATATGATAATGATGTTAAATCCTACTTACATGTTTAGAAATGACTCTTTCTCAATACAATCCTATGGTTAAATAATTTCCTCTTCATATTATAATTATGTAAATATCTTCTCTATATAATAATTATTATTATAATTGTATCAAATCAACCATATATTAATGGATGGTTGGGGTATCAAAAACATATTTACCTTTGGGAAAGCTCTTGCAGCTAAAAGATTATGGAGGTGTCTTATGGTTCCAAGTCTTTGGCATGAGGTGATAATGAAAAATTATCCGAGGAAAAAATATGTTATTGAGTGGTTTAGGGAGGGAAGGAAAAGTTGGTTTGACATTTCAAATATTTGGAGAGCTCTCACCTCATCCACTCCTATAATAACAGACTGGCTGGATTGGAAACCTGGTAATGGGAAAGACATCATAATTGGGGCTGATCCAATGGTTGGGGATCACAATTACTTTAAATTTTATAGGAATCTTATTCACACTTTGAAGTTACTAGGTATAGAATTCCTAGCACAAGCAAGGAATATGGAAATGGATGAACTGAGTCATATAAGCTGGAAAAAGGTTGAGTCCCTAGGATTGGAAGGAGAAATGTTAGAGAAATGGAAAAACTATGTAAAGGGGTTAGTTGGCTCAGGAATCGATTTAAACGATGAAAAATATACTTTAATTTGGTCCTGGGATACTAAGGGGGGAAAAGTTAATGCAAAACAAGCCTATGAAGTCCAATTGTTGGAGGAGGAGCTGCAACCAACTTTTTGGTATTCTGAAATTTGGCATTGGAAACTTCCACTAAAAGTCAAACTTTTTACTTGGATTATGCTTGAACAACGAATTCTGACTTGGGAGAATATGCTGAAAAGAGGATTTGTTGGTCTTAGTAAATGTGTACTATGTGGTCTCAAAGAAGAAAATGTAAAGCATCTATTTGTTGATTGTAACTTTACAAAAGACATTTGGTATTATATACAAAAGGAATTAAATTGTAAAGGTAAATGGGAAGGAGGACATGTTGCAGAATGTTTATTAAACTGGATAAAGCAAAAGGAAAAAGTTAAAGAATTACCTTGTTATTTATGCTGGGAAATCTGGAAACATAGGAACTTGGTTATTTTTGAAGATTGTTTTCCTAATAGGGTCAGAGTANGAGGACATGTTGCAGAATGTTTATTAAACTGGATAAAGCAAAAGGAAAAAGTTAAAGAATTACCTTGTTATTTATGCTGGGAAATCTGGAAACATAGGAACTTGGTTATTTTTGAAGATTGTTTTCCTAATAGGGTCAGAGTATGCAATAACACATTAGATGATATGGGAGAAACTAATTTTTTTTTTTTTGTTGCAAAGGATAGTAGGATTGACATGCCTCTATTATTGGATTGGGATATGACAGTGGGGTTCTTTGATGGTGCTTCACAAGAAAGAGGTTCTAAATGTGGGGTTGGAGAAGTGATTAAATGTCCATTAATAGGCACTTTTGGGCTGAAGATGAACTGTGGTCGGGGTACTAATACAAAGGGAGAACTTCTTTCTCTGTGGTGCATTCTTTACTTTGCTTGCTTTAAAAAGATAAACAGATTACAATTGGTAGGTGATTCAAAAATTATCATAGACTGGTTTGCTAATGATAATAGTCTCCATGTGATCTCTCTTCAGCCTTGGATATCTAGAATTCGAGAGCTGAGTGGGAGATTTATACAATTAAAAGCTCAACATATTTACAAGGCATATAACAAGGAAGCTGATCTACTGCTGAAATAAGCCTTTCTTCTAGACGAGGATGGGATATATTATGCAGAAGGGAATGATGGACTTACAACAAATTTTACAAGATTGAATGTATATAAAAACTTTTGTAATAGTGTATGAGGCGCTGTAAATGAAATCTTTTTTGTTTTTTGAATTGGGTTTACAAAACCTAAGGAGAAATACTTTTGCCTATGTATGAAAGGCAATTTTATATTTGTAATTTTAGGATGAGCATAATTATAAGGCTCACTGAAAAAATGGATAGGAAGTTAGACTATTGTTGGCAGTCTTTGTATGAGATTTCGTAATAGAATACTTGACTTTTGTTGGCAGTCTTGATGTATGAGATTTTGTAACATAATTCTTGAATTCTGTTTGGCAGTCTTGATGTATGAGATTTTGTAACATAACTATTATATTGACTAATATAAGTCTTTTTCTTATTATACCTGCCGATAGGTATGGTATATAGTGTTGAGTTAGGTTTGACTTTCTATTAGTTCATGGTTGACCATAAAATATACACCTCTTTATCCAAAGTTTTAAAAAATAATGATTAATTTTAAATTTTAAATCTCATTTATCTGATATCTCATTGGCCAAAAACTTTGAAGTCTTATTGTTGCCTTCACTTCCCCCAATGTTATTGTAATAAATATTTCTTGTTTTTTTATATATACTATCAAAAAAGTTAGGGCCCATCTTACGGAATTCATACTTAAAAAAAATTCAACTCTTATCTTATCGCTATCAAACGTACGCATGCCAATGCCATGCGTACTAGTTTAATAATTACCCACAGTATGGTATAGCATTGTTTATACTTTTGAGTTTATAATTATTATAGTTTTCGAAAGAATCATCCACCAAATACACGGGCGGGCGTGCAATGTTGAGGTAACGTATTTTTATCCACCTTCCAAACTTCCCAATTATCATAATTATAGAATTTATTTCAACTTCCCAACTACTTCAATTAGACATTGAAGTTGTGCGTGTGCTAATCTCTCTTTGGGTATATATGTCACCAAGATGTCACTATCTCTTTGGGTATATGTAAGCAAGCACGTTGTGTATAAATAGATATATAATAATTGTTGATGAATGTGTATTATTTTTTATAATATTTTATATATTATATTTCGTAATAGAGTAATTAATGTTATAATTTAATATAAAAATATTTTAAATTGGTCAATTTACATTTAGTGTATGTAATATTAAGAATTATGAGGTATATTTATAATTTTTCATAGAAAATTTGAAGAATTATAACTTATTCATAATTTTGATGTTGTTTAACTGTTCTAGGTTTTGGCATTCTTTATCGAAATTGGGTGACATAAATTTGGATAAAATCATAATTTTTTATTGTTTAAATTTTATTTCTGAATGTATAAATGGATTCAACGTGTTGAAAACCCCTTGAGCATTTTGCATATCCAACACATTCTCACCATATTTCTAACAAAACTAAACAAAAAAAAATCCTCATAAATGGACCAAACCTAAAACGTTTAGACTGCATCCACAACTTTCTATAATGTGTGTTACATGTCATATGATCTTTATTTTCTTTTCTCAATTATCTTCAAAATTTAAATGTACTTATTATACCTGTCTCCTATAGGTATATAGCTATCAATATGGGCGTTCACTACCTATTAATGGATGGTGGACCAAACATTTTCTAGTTTTTTCCCAAATTTTACATTACACAATAAATTTTTTTAATTACTTAAAAGCATTTTGTTAAACTCTGATTGGTTATTAAAACTAACCCGTTATTTCCGGAGTAGGTTAACTCGGGAGCAATCTTCCCTCCCGAGTTCCACTTTTCAGGTAAAAAAAAATGGGCCTGAATCCAACCATATTTTCATGGAAGGGCACATGCCTAAGAACTGGCCTTCTTCCAAAGAGAATGGAGTGACTCGAGCTGGCCTTCCTAGAGATCAAAGTTCCATGCATTTCAAAACCATACCCCAGGGGTTTTGCCCCATTTTAAACCAACCCAGATGCTCAAAAAATCGATCAGATTTCTGGACTGACTGGAAATTTAAAAGCGGGTAGCTGGAGAACCTGCCAGAAAAGTAACTCAGTAGGGAAGATTGTTCGAGTTATCCCACTCCATTATTTCCACATTGACGACAGGAAATAAATGTGGCTCAACATTTTCTGGAAAACAGTGTGTTGATAGTACGGGCCTACTTCTAACCCTATGTTGTGCGTCTTTTGTAGAGTGAGAGAATGAGAGTTGATAGTTCGCCATATGCGTTGGGTAAAATACCATACTCTTCCACTAGAAAAAAAGATTTGATTCAATAGAAATCCTTGCATATTGATGAGCAAGACTATGGCTATGATATCGATCATAAATATCATGCCATAGACTTGTATATGCCAAAACTGGGTGACACGTGTCACCTTGGTTGCGGGTCCATGTCACCCCGGATGACATCAACGAGCCACGTCAACCCCCATCCTACGGTTGAGGAGTATCCACGTGGATCCATATATCCACGGTCTCCGTTACTTCGTGGCTCTGGGATTCAGAGCTCACTAAATCTTCTCAGCACATATCCCCTAAAGAGATAATTCTTCGGACTCTCATATCTAGCGCCACGTCTCCTCTTCTTATCAACAGTCGAGATCTATTTCGATGTTCACGACTTAGAAGATTCTCATACTTCATAAAATCTTAATCGGGTTCCTCCGGAGTATGAAGTATCCGGACTATGAGATTGCTTACCACGTACTCCCTCATCTAACAGTCCTAGTTCAATGGTCAACCCTTCACGAGCAACGAGTAGGGGCCACGTGTCGCTCTGTGACGCGTTCCTGGTTAGTCGAGTAGTCGAGGGTGGGTCCCTTAGATCGACGAATCCAAATGATCCTGAAGGATCCGAGGATCGACGGTCCACGTCACTTCGACAATTTGAAATTATAAAGTTTGTTGTGTGTGTCTCTCATCTTTCCCTCCAAACCACATCGGATCTGTCACCATGCATACCTAGCATCTACGACCAGGATTTACTCCAACTCATAGAGATTCAGGGGAAAATTGCGTGTTCTTAATTAGCCGAATACCCAGACTCCTGGGTAACCATGGATCTGTGGACACATGTTCCTCCAGCTTCAACGGTATGGATGAACTCTGGGACTCCGACGTTCAGAAATGTTGACGCTAGACCACTCCTATTCTCTCGAAGTAAGACATCGTTGAAGTGCTTAATGCTTCCTCTCCTACGCCCAATCTAATGACTAGTAGAGGCCTACACTAGATATCCATATCGAAGACCCTCATCGATTCACGACTCTGGACCTGGTCACATGGATCTCTTGGAAAATCTTAGGGGATAAACAAAATATCCTCTCTACAACAAAGAGGTTAAGGACATGGGCAAGAGCCCTCGGTGTAATGGGTGAATTTTCTAAAGGAAAAATTCCCTTCTCCCATAGAATTGGAGCTTTGACACTCTCGCTAAGGTAAACTTCAATTGATTGGAAAAACTTAGACATTTCAATCGATCCTACCTCGACCCTCCTGCGGATTCACATCTCATAACTATCTAGTAGAAAAAATGAGATAAATTGAAAGCCATGAAATATAACAGTTTACAGAAGCAAAAGAGCCTTTCTAATAATTGTTCAAATACTACAAGACTGAATCATAAACACAAACATTTTCATGATCATATCCAATATAATATACAATGTATGAAAATACTTATCAGAACTGGAAAATGTGAAGAAACTGTTGAAAGGGGCACATGTTTCCTCTCAACCATAGGAAAAACCACTCCTACTAGATTTAACACTGACTACCCCCTAGATAGACCCTGATGCTCCGAGAGAGATTCTTTCTTGTTGCTCCACAACAGTTAGGGATGAAGGTTACTCTCCTTCTCCCACAAGAACTTGGAAACTAGTTTTCTTTGCTCTAAGCAAGGAGGTCTGCATGAGTACTTCCTCAGTCACTTGTCATCCTCATTTATCAGCTTGTAGCCAAACCTTGCAGATGTTGTAGACAAGTGGTTGAATCTGCTAGAAGGGTATTTTTCTGTCCATAACTTCTTGAATAGAGAAAACATTATTTTTGCGCTCCTCAAAGCCATCCCCCATGTGAACGATTGGTGGGAAATGCTCTGTGAGCAAAAGGAAACAAATGAACCCTCATTATTTAAATTCACAACCACCTGGGATTCCTTTAGGGACGCTATCAAGGAACAATACTACCCTGTTGGAAGTTATGATGACTTATATACCAAATGAACTACACTGCGGCAAAAAAGAGACCAAACAGTGCCAAATTTCACAAATATCTTCCATACTTTGTGCACCAAGCTGGGTATCAAAGATTCAGAGCGACATCTGGTGCTCAAGTATCGTGGTGCTCTGCATAGATACATTCAGACTGAAATGAAATTTCTAGACATCTCATCCTCGGGCGTGGCCTACTGATATGCTGTCAAAATAGAGTAGAAGCTCAAACAAAATACGCGACAATTTGGGCCTGCAAACCCCTCACAACAAAAGCCAGGAAAGGGAAGCCCCAACCCTCAGAACAAAGGACAGAGAAAAGATGGACAGTATCAGGACAACCAGTCCAAGCCGCAAGCAAAGAAGTGTTGGACAACTGAGAGGGGGGGGGT
>SNQJ01S0260008.1:0-12293 GCA_010110895.2 Picea sitchensis | reverse complement strand
TTTAGAAGTTATTATCTAGTCAATTGTTGCTTCTAATATTTATTCAATAGTCTAAGGAAGGAAGATCTTGCTAGAGCCTAAAATTGCTTACACTCTAACAAGTTTGTTCTTAGAGTTTGGATGTTGAGGCCTTGAAGAGCCAACACCTCTTCCATCCATCTCTTATCCTTAGGCAAGTATTATCATTGTGTCTTTTCCTCCAAGTAGAAGACCGTCATCTCTAGACTCCATCACCCTATAAAGGCACTAGTTCATTCACTATAGTGATTGATTGATCAAACAAACTCTTAAACCATCTTCCTTGAAACATTTACTAACTTTTACTAACCCTAAACTATACTAATCCACTAACTAACTTGCTGCTGTTGCAAAAGATTGCTACAGCCATCTTACAACAGCAAATTCACCTCCAAAAGTGACATTAAAAGCTGATTAGACATACCCAGTTTTTCTTCCGACAAGTTGTTATCATTTTGTCAAATTAGAGCTATCTTCTCTTGTCATTTTCAAGTATTTTTGAAGCATAATTATTGTGGCTGTTACAAATCATTCATTGCTGTTATAGACAATTACTTTGCTGCAGTAATTGTCTATAACAAAATGATTTTATGAAGCACTAACATCATATGGTACCTTTAAATTGCATACTTTTTCTATTGTTGTCTTGTTCTGGGCAGGTACACCTCATTTATCTTTTGCTTCATCTCTATAAGATACAAAGAACCTTTGAAATTGAGTGACCTGTGAGAGGGGGGAACTTTCTTGTACTTTTGCCTTTATCTTCTCAAACCCTTAGGTCACTGGGGACGCCTCCCCTGGGGTACATCGATATACTACTAAATAGAAAGGGGTTTCCTATTAAGGTGACAGTGATAGGTCACCCCTTGTTACGCCTGTATTGTATCTACTTGCTTAGGGCTTTATGCAAGTACAAATTGTGTGATAACATGGCTTCCAAATAATACTTGTAAGGTGGTAGATACTGACTGGAGACATTGGAAGATTGAAGAAGCAAAGAGCCCTTAGACAACCAAGACTATCTTCGCCTTGGGAGATGCAAGGAAATGATCTCCTTTGAGGAACACATGACTAAATATGTGTTTTGCTCTAGTACCGAGGTCGAGTCACCTAACATTCAAAACATGTTAGGTTGACTAATTCTGTGTACCAAGATTGACTAATAGTTTTTCTATCGGATAGTTTAAGTAATCAATCCCATATAATCTATTCATAATAATCAACATTATTATTTTAATATGGATATTATGGGGTTGGTCTCTTCATAAATGATAATTTCATGAAGTGAACCGTTTGGTTTGCTTCAATGCCAAACTGAGCCTGAACAATGTTGTGAAGAATAATTTGTTTGCAACTGTTCCTATGCTCAAGGCTAGGAACCCAAACATTAGAACCATAGAGAATGGTGGGTTTAAGAATTGTGTTATTAGGGAACATTATACATATTGTGAACAAAGAGAAAATATTGCACTGATAGGTTCCTCCTCATTGCTCTTTATCTCCATCTGAAATGCATGCAATGGATGTGCAGGTAACCTATAATCTATCAAGAGTGGTGTCGCCTTGAATTCGGCTCTTCTTTATTTCCTTTGAATTGTTTTCTTTGGTGTCCTCAATGCCGTTTCTGATGTGACATATCTGTATATATTTGCATGTAGTGATTCTATCTACTTTCCATGCTGGATATTGTATATTGATCAGACTGCCTAGACTTTGTTTTATTTTACTTTAGATGTATCAGGCAGCTCCTGTTGATTTACTTCCACACTGTGTTTTTATTGTCTTGTCATTTGTAGTTGGTCACTTTGTCAACTTCAGTGGAGTTTATATTTTTCTTTTTAGTACATTGATGGATTTGATCACTTTCTTCAGCAATTATCAATTACCATATTTATATTAAATTACGACAAAATGCAAGCTTGCTGTTTTAAGTATTTATTTAGATGGCTAGATCATTTGTTCTGAATTTGTGTATTAATAATATATATTTGTAAGCTTTGCAGATCACAAAGGATGCGACCCAAGGAAGCGAGGTGGGGAAAGCAATGGCATTTTATGTGCTAGATGCCTTGTTAAGTTTTGATCAGGACCAGGTTTTCTTAAGCCAGCTTCAAAGTAGGGATTTGTTGCATGGTTGCTTGTCAGACATCAGCAACAACTCATACCAGGTGAGTTTATTTTCCCAAGTGTATTCTGGAAGTGAGGGGAATATACTAGCAACATGATGTCAAGGCAAGGAATTTTAGATAAAATCTCATTTCTTTCCTTAGATTCTTGCACAAAATTTTTCCTTTACCTGTAACATCAAGTAACCATGAATCTACTATCAACAGAACATATATTTTCATTTAGAAATGCATGGGAATAAATAAAATTCAATAATTCTCAGTCAAATCATCCATAGTGTATGGATCTGAAATTCCTCCAAGGTACTGTTGTGATAAGATATTTATTATAGAAATAGATATATTCCGTGCTAAAATATTTAATATTCCAACCAGCGTTCTTTATTAAATTGCATAATCCATATTGACTCATCATCTCTGTGCACATGGGTCTGCCATGACCCTGTGATTGGAATCTAGATTGGCCTGTGCTGAAAGTGAAGAAAACTGAGGTTCTATGAGGCTGCCAACTAAGGTCTGTCTTTGACCTTAAGATTGGCTCTAAGTTTCAATCTCCAAAACTGTTCTTTGCTGAGTTTTGGGATAGCAAACAGTTTAGTAACTTTCTGCCCATAATTTTTATTGGTTAAGTGTTCTTTGAGGTGCCCTTGCAAGTGTTTTCGAATCGGTGGTTAGCACATGCAATTTATCTGAAAACAAGTAACACTTCTCTAGATATTTACAACACAAATAAGCTGATCTACACTCTAAGCATGCATTAAAATAGGACACAGGTATTTTTGGTCAACATGACCTTGGATAAAACCCCCTCGGGGAAAACCAGTTTGGAATGGAAGTATATATATAAGTGATGTCTAAAGTATAGGATACAACAAGTAATACAATACAATGGAACTTGTATACATAGCAAGCTCCTCCGGAGCCTTGCCAAAGGATCCAAGGAGATATGTGCCCAAGCTAAGTGTGCCCTCTCGCTTTGTTGCTCTATCCACTGAAACAATGCGCCCTTGATCCCTGTAGCTCTGAAGAAGAATCCCTTGCACACGAAGATGCTCTTGTGTGCTACCTCTCCACTGAAACTGACAGATCTGCGATCGTCCAACCGTAGCTTGTGCCAGCTATGAGTGCACCCTCCTCCTATAGTGTGCATCACCATTTTGTGTACAACCTATTTAGGTGTAATTAGCTGTTTTTCAAACAGAGTCAATGCTACAATCTTGCCTGATGAAATATCTGCCAGTCATAGTTGTTATATGGGCTTCTCTTGTATATCTCCAGAGTCGGGTTTTATCTAATCTTTGTAGTTCCCAATGAAAGGTTGTATGCATGTGTAACAAACATAAATATATATAGAATATATAAAAATAAATAAGAAACAAATAAACTAATAATTAACAATTTAGTACTAATGAAGAGACACCTCATATGAAAGGTCATGTCTCTTATTAAAGGGCACCCTGCGTGGGTATATATACTGCCCTCATTTCTCATTTGTAATCATCTCACTATCTCATATTCTTATACATTATTATTTAATATAAATTACTGTCCTATATGGATTTTAACCTAGTGTCCTATTTACATTGGATACTTACTAAGTTAACCGAGTTGGTTCACCACAGCATGGTTATTAGCATTTTGAGGAAAACATGAAGTACATTTTTGTTAATACAATGTATTGTTTCTACTTTGGTGTATGTTTTGGAAATTGTGTGCTTACATTGGAAATAGGTTCTAACAGTTGCATAGATTGTCAAATTCTGTTATTTAAAAGTTGCTGTGTCTGAACGTACCTTTTTTCAAAAAAATTGTTATTCTAGGCGGTAATGCTTCCAACAGCAGATTCTATACGTCGCCTGTATACCCTTGAAGCAGAGCTGGCTGTGCTTCTACGAGTTGGTTTTGGGTACAAGAAACGAGGTGCACAAGCATTATTCTCAATGGGTGTTTTGGAACGCCTTTCTTCCTGTAGAGCTGTTGATATTCAGATAATGGTATACATTTCAGTAGAAGTGAAGTGCTTTTGTTATGATATTTTGTTTCTTATTTTGCAATATTTGCGAAAATTTCAAATGCTTCTTGTTTTTCACAATTTGAAGTGATAAACAATGAAGACGTAGTGAAATATAAGTTGGCCTTATCTTTGTTTATCTGTTCAACCCTTACCTACTTGCTCTATCCAGGAAGATTCAAAGTGGGTACATGCATTCAAGATGGGTTTGGGTTTGCCGTCCCAGCATGATCGATACCAGCAAATAGTATCTCCAGTGTTAAGATTGGTGTTTTGTTTGACTTCATTGGTCGATGTCTCAGAATTCCTTGAGGTCTGTTTTCGATCTTACTGCTCTTCCAGTGTTGGTTTGATTAATGGCAATCCTATTTTTTCCCAGCAAATTTTCTTTTTCTATGTGAATTTCATCTTAGATCCTAGAAATCAGATGTATAACATGTAGAACAACTTGATGCATATGTCAGTTTATTTCATAGTTCAGATTTTGGATATGTCCAATCTGCTGAAGCATGCTTATGTATGGTTAAATACATATCAATTATTCCAATTTCTAATTAATGTTGGAATGATATTGACATGCTCCTTCATTTCAACACTAGTAGGTTCTAATTTAGTTTGGATCTGGTTTATGTCAAGATTCTGTGATTAAAACCTGTACACTCATATTCTTTTCAACAGAAAGGCACAATATGTTATTTGTTACTACTTATTGATGCATGCTTGACACCCACTTTCTGTATGTATTGAATATGGATTGGCTGAAGGCTGCTTAAAGATGACTGAAAATTTATATGGTTGGATGAAGACTTGTTATGTATGGTACTTAAGACTTGTAGTTATGCATTGTTAAATATGTTTTTGTTCATGTCAACCATTCCATTAGTGGCTGAATGAATTTGACATTCTTTGTTTGAACATTAGACGTTTCTTATTTACTACAGCTCTGGTTTATTTCAAGGTTCTATGAGTAAAACCTGTGTGCTCTACCCGTTTCATCTAAAAGAACAAGTATCTGGCATTGGTTTGCAGCATACATTGAGAGCAAGTTATCTCTTGTTGTTCATTATGTTGGCTTTCATCATATGCTATATACTGCTTAGAGATATAGAAAATTGATATAGAAAAATATATATTTATGCATGCTAATACAATACGAACAACTTGACACCAAATATGCAAGTTTGCTAATTTATTTTGGATGTAAGGGTGCAAAAGGAAAAATCACATTAAGATACATAAACTATAATTTCTGAAAAAGTAATAGATATACTAAGCACAATTTTGGTTAATTAAATTTTTTTATTTTAGACCTACTAGTCAGAGAATGATGGGAAACAAACTAAACTAGTCTCAAAATATCTTTTTTTTGTTTGCTAGCATGTCCGTTACCTGCGGGACTACCCTGTGGTCTAAGAAACTGCGACCCATGGGCATCTAAGCCAAAAAATCACATGGGGACTGCACCCGGCCTGGACCACACCAAACCTTAACATGGATGGATTTTTTTGGGCTTCTTCTCCTGACTACCATGAGTTTCGAACCTTGGATGCCTTACGGAACGAAACCCTTGAAATCCAATCGTGCTAGTGGGATTTGATAGTCTCAAAATATCTATTAGAACTATGCGTGTAATTTAAACATGTGGACACAACACATCTAGATGTTTTGTTGATGTATATGTAATCATGGGTAAAGCCATCCTTTGATCATTTATTGTAATACTTGGGAGTCTTTAAGGTCAACATACTCAAACTTATATACATAGGCTCATTAACCCCTCTTGGGGGTAGCACCCTACTTGAGTTGTGTATTAATACACCGCAACTCTCATTTGTATTTCATCATCTTGTGATCTTCTTGATCTCTTTGTAAAGTGTTTTATGCTTAAGGGAAACTGTATCTTTGGCGTTTGCATGTGATTGGCATTTCTATCTTTTATGATGTAATGTCCCCATTTTTGGATTCCTCTGCTCCGCAGTCCGAGGCGACCTTGTGAGTTTATGTTAGCTTGGCCAGAGGAGTAAAATGAGGTTAACAGTGAGCTGGGGCATTTTGGAGGAGTTATATGGGGCCCAAACTAGTCCATTCACCATCTTTCATCATCGGGTTCATTTCTGCACAGTCCGATCTTGGTTCCGTGGCGTAAGAACAATTTCCGTAATTTTGGGTTATTATTGAGCATACCTTAATTAAATACATTAAAGGTATTATTTGGATCATATTATTTGAGGGGACACCTTAGTATAATAGCTCGTTGGAATCAGAACGAAAAGCTCTAAAGGTTGAGATGATAAAGAAGTGACTTTCAAAGGTCAGAATGGATTTAAAGTCAAATGAATCAGATGACTGAGATTGAAAAGGTGTCCTCATATCTCACCAGAATCACTCAAGTTCGTGATGAACTTGGTGTAGTTGGAGAGGTTATACTAGATGGAGAATTGGTTAGGACCGCTCTGAATGGTTTTTCAGAGAAGTGGAACACGTGAAGGGTGTTGTCTCCAAGGAGAATTGTCCCAACTAGGAAAGATTGTGGGATGACTTCATACAGGAAGAGACTCGTGAGGAAGCTCTTTGTAGTAGACAATCAAAAGGTGAGGAGAATGAGGAAATGTTTCACTTGTAGCAGCAAAGAAGGACACAAAGTCTTTTCATGGCGATAAGGACATGATCAAGGTGAGATGCTATGCATGTCTTGAGTTGGGACATTATGCAGGCCAATGTTCGAACACGAAGAAGAGGCAGAAGCCAGAGGTGTCAACATCAATTGAGGTTGCTAAATTAACGAAAAAGTTCGAGGAGCCTTCCTTGATGGCGTGTCTTGCAGGTATTGGGTGCCTAGGGTGTACATGCACTCTTGCATGGTTCTCACCACATGACGAGGATGAGGTCTGTATTCCTTAGTTTTTCAGAGATCGGCTCAGGAAGCTATGTGGGGTGTGGGGTTAGCACCAAACATGTTTTAGCTGTGGAGGGAGTTGGAAGTGTTAGATTCCAACTGGAGTCAAGAGGGTATTTGGAGTTGGCCGAGGTATTATATATTCCTAAACTACCAGTGAACTTGCTCTCTATGTCGTCTTTTGAGATAGATGGATGTGGGATTGTGTTCTCTCAAGGATTGGCGTACTTATATCCAGAGGGAATCTCTTTTGACCTAAGTGTGTTGCTTGGTGTCTGGTCAGAGAGATTGTACAAAGTTCCGTGTCAGCCTATAGTTGGATTGAGTGGGTCGTTGGAGCCCGAGTTTGATAGTTGTGAGGCTTCAGAGAGAGGACCTTGGATGAGTAGGTCTCTTGATCATAGTTCAGTGCAGGTAGTTGGAGATACTTCGAGTTTAGAGGGAGTAGATGTTTCCAGTGTAGTGGGAGCGACTACAACAATAGAGGACATGATGGGGTTAGAGATAGATCTTGGTGGAGGCTCTAGAAGTACCTCCCTCGCTAGGAGGGAGTGTTATAATTTGGTAGCTCGGAGGTACTTTTGCACTACTGACGCTCAACATGTAGAAGAGATAAAGCATATTTCTCTCTTAAGTGAGTTTATAAAGTGAGTTTATAAAGTGAGTTTATAAAGTAATTTTATAAAGTCAAGTTGAGCCTTTTTTTATTTAATGGGTAAAAGTGACTTTATGACTTTTGGGTCTCTTAAGTGATTTAAGTGAACTCAATGGGCAAGTAAGTTGTGATCGTTGATCTCAAGCGGGCGAGATCTAATCTTGACCGTTCATCTCTTTGGAAGACCAAGGGAGGAGCGCGGTGTAAATCTGTTAAAAGCCTCGAAGCCCGAGAGCTCCAAAGTCCCGAATTCTTCGGAGATTTTAGGTTTAGCCCACGGTCCCTTGAAGAACGTGCTATTTCTTAGGGACTCCCGAAAAGTGGATTTTACACTCGAGAAGGAAGAGTTAAGGTCGAAAAGTGGTTTTGAGGGCTCGACAGGGGCCTGCGAGCTGATCTAACTCCCGAATTCGAACGATCCTAGATCGAGAGGTCGCGCAAACCCTATGGAGTGGGTGGGGGGTTTGCATCAAGTGGTATCAGAGCCCAAAATAAGCTTTGTATGAAAGAAAACTTGGAACCATACCGCCAAGAAGATGCAGAGATAGACTTGTAGCAAATCCAACAATGGACGAAGAGATGAGGCGACTCCGTGCGGGACTAGATGCCATGGAGACAGCTCAGAGAAGAGCACCTGATGCTGGTGACATCAGGGAGGCTGAGAGTGAAGATGTTGAAGCAGAAGGAGCTACAGGAAAAGAAGTTGCAGAAGAGCGAATGTTGGGATTTGTTGCCAAAATGGGAGCTAGAGCAAAAATAGAAGTCCCAATGTATGAAGGAAATTTAGATGTTAAAGAGCTGCTTGACTGGATAAGTGCTTTGGACAAGTACTTTGATTACAAGGAGATTGATGATGAGAAGAAAGTGAAGCACGCTGTGACCAGATTGAAGGGACATGCAACGCTATGGTGGGACGAATTGCAAGCTGACAAAAGATGCAAAGGTAAGTCGAAAATTAAGAGTTGGGATAGAACAGTAGCTAAGTTAGAAGCTAAATTCATCCCTAAGGACTATGAAATAAATCTGTTTAGGAAATTGTAGAACGTAAGATAGAAGGGCTTGTCAGTGAAAGTGTACACTGAAGAATTTACAGGCTGAACATCAGAGCAGGGCATCGAGAGAACAATGAAGAAAAAACATCCAGGTATATAAATGGACCGAGGTATGAAATTCAAGATGAAATCAGCATGACGACAATAAGGACCGTAGAGGATGCTTATCAGGTGGCATTAAAAGCAGAGGAAAAACTGGCTAGAAAGCAAAGCCAACGAAACAAAGGAAAAACTCCAAACAAAGGTAGAGGAATTGTATGGGAGAAATTCTAGAAACCCAGAATTGAAGCTGGAAAGTATCACAGCCAGATAGAAAGAGGAGGAAGTTCCAGAGGGGGACAATATGGTGGCAAAAACTCTTTTTCTCGAGGAAGAGGAAGAGGCAGAGGAGGAGAAGTGAAATGCTATGCCTGTGGAAAGACAGGGCATATGTCTTGGGAATGTCTTGAGAAGAAGAAAGAGAGAGGTGGTGAAGATCACATTTCCGAAGCATAGAAGAGGAATGTGGAAGGAGAAACAACAGAAGAAGGGAAATCCCTCATGATGAGGAAGGTTCTCCTAAAACTAGAGAAAGAGGCAAAAGAACTAGTTCAAAGGAACAATTTTTTCATGACTGCTTGCAAGACCAAAGACAGGGTATGCAAAGTAATCATAGACAGTGGGAGTACTGATAATCTGGTATCCACAAAAATGGTGGAAAAGCTGGAGCTGGAGACAACTGGACATCCGAACCCATACAAGGTATTGTGGCTGCAGAAGGGACACAAAGTCATGGTAATTCGACAATGCAATGTTGAGTTTAAGATAGGTGGTTATAAGGATAAGATTTTGCGTGATGTTATACCCATGGACGTTTGTCATGTTCTATTGGGAAGACCATGGCAATATGACAAAAATGTCATACATGATGGAAAAAAAATACTTACACCCTTGAGAAGAGTGGCTGTAAGCATATGTTGCTGCCAATAGAAGATAAAGGAGTGAAGGCAGAAGGTAGTCCTAGTATACTTCTCATGAGTGGGAAGGAACTTCTTAACAAAGTTAAGAAGGAACAGGAAATGTAGTTTGTTTTGGTGAGAAAGCCCAGAGTCATCCTTACAAGCACTTTTGTGGATGATCTGCCTGCGGAGATTCAAGAATTATTGGATAATTTTGCTGATATCATGGTGGATGAGTTACCTCACTCTTTACTGCCCATTAGGAGTATCGGTCACCACATTGACCTTATTCCAGGAGTGAGTTTTCCAAACAAAGCAACGTACATGTTGACACCTTAAGAGAATGAAGAGGTCAAGAATCAAGTCCAAGAACTGTTGGATAAAGGTTTGGTCAGAGAAAGTTTGAGTCCAAAGAAAGATGGAGGATGGAGAATGTGCACAGATTCTAGAGCCATCAACAAGATCACCACCACGTATAGATTCCATTTACCTAGAATGGACAATTTAATGAATTGCTTAAGTGGATCAAATTATTTTTCTAAGATAGACTTGAAGAGTGGTTATCATTAGATAAGAATGAGAGAGGGAGATGAATGGAAGACAACATTCAAGACAAATGAAGGATCGTATGAGTGGCTTGTTATGCCATTTGTCTTAACAAATGCCCTGAGCACATTCATGGGATTGATGAATGAGGTACTCAAGGATTTCATTGGTAAGTTTGTAATTGTGTATTTGGACGACATTTTAGTTTTCAGTAAGACTGAAGAGAAACATTTGTGACACTTGAAACTGGTGTTAAGGAGGTTGCAACAAGAGAAGCTGTTGATAAATCTGAAGAAATGCTCTTTCATGAAGACATAACTCATATACTTGGGTTTTGTGATCTCTTCATATGAGTTGAAGATGGATCCTAAGAAGGTGAGGGCAATTAGAGAATTGCCTTCTCCAAGGAGTGTGTTTGAGGTAAGAAGTTTTCATGGGTTAGCAAGTTTTTATAGGAAATTCATCAGGAATTTCAGTAGCATTTGTGCAACCATACTAGACCATAAAGAAAAAACACAGATCTTTTAATTGGATAACAGAAGTTGAAAAAGGCTTCAGAGTATTGAAAGAGAAGATAATAGAACAATCGATTTTAGTTCTGCCAGATTTTAAGAAAACATTTTAGGTAAGATGTGATGCAAGTGGAGTAGCTATTGGCGCAGTCTTGAGCCAAGACAATAAGCCTGTTGCTTATTTCAGTGAAAAGCGGAATGACACTAAGAAGAAGTATTCCACATATGACAAGGATTTTTATGCTGTAATACAAGCCTTGAAAAAATGGAGGCATTATCTTATCGCGAAGGAGTTTGTCTTGTATAGTGACAATCAAGCTTTACAGTTCATAACCAAACAGGAGAAGTTGAATCAAAGACATGCTAAATGCGTAGAATTCATGCAAAATTTTACTTTTGTTAGTAAGCACATTAGTGGTAGCGCTAACAAAGTTGTTGATGCGTTGAGTAGGAGATGTTTGATTATGCAGGAATTTCAAGTGGAGACCTTAGGGTTTGAACACCTTAAGGGGTTGTATCGTGAATATCCAGATTTCAAAGAAGCTTACGAAGCATGTGAAAACCCTTTGCTAAGGGACAAAAGTCACTGGATGGAATATTTGATCCAGGATGGACTGTTGTTCAAGGGGAGTCAGTTATGTATCCCAAAATGCTCAATGAGAGACAATTGATAAGCAATTGATCAATAATATTGATGAAGTAAAACAATGTTATACAATAGCAATGATTACACAATGTCACTTCACAATAAATGCTAAAGAAACTTTGCAATGATGAATAACAATCAATACAACAATACTAGAAACAACGCTTTAGCCAATCATTCAATTGCTTTAAAGATAAATAAATGATGCATAGAGATGTTTATAGCATGAATAGATGACGACAACAAATAGGGTTAGTAATTGTTAGTCTAAGCTGGGGTTAGTAGGATTAGTAGTTGTTCAAAGTATTTGGATGTGTGTAAGATCAAGGTACTCAACACAAGAAGTCATAGATCAATGCATTATTAAGGCAAATGGAGTCAAGACAATTGCAAATTTTGAAGGGCCGTGATGATAGTAATATGGATAAAGACAAGAGGGTTAAATGTTGAGGTGTTTCTAAAGAAAGGTCTCAACAATGAAACCCCAGAGGAGAAAGGCTCACTAAGGTGTAGAAACCCTAGGCCTTAGTGCTTTCTCCTCCTTCTTTAGCTCATTAACCAGATGAAAATGGCTAGCTTGAATGATAAATGCTATGGCCAAGGACAAGAGAGTTTAATGATGAAGTGTTGCTAAGGCAAGGCTTCATCAATCAAACCCTAGGGAAAACGACTCACTAAGGTGTAGAAACCCTAGGCCTTAGTGCGTTTTCTCCTTGCTTGGCTCAAAGACAAGATAAAAAAACGGCTAGGCTAGAAGAATAGAAGTAGAGTGTTGCTATGGCAAGGCTCTATCTAACTTCAACAAATCAAAATGGCTCTTGGCTTATCTTAGTAGGGACATGAAACAAGGACACCAACATGTGCTTGTCCCCTAGGGTTTAATCCAACAAATT
>SNQJ01S0260006.1:0-12293 GCA_010110895.2 Picea sitchensis | reverse complement strand
AAACCTGGTGTATATGATCACATACATGCAAGCCTTCCTTAACAAGATACTAACATTTTCATCAAATTTTACTTTAGTCTCGCATGACTAATTTTGGATTATTCAAACAAACACGGGTCCCTTACCCATACCTTTGTGCTATCAGAATTTTCTATTGGACTTTATTCAAGGGTTGACATCAATGACATCCAACCCAATTAATCAACATGTACTCATCAAAATCCTAGGACATCCAAATATGGTGATCACTTTCTCAAACAAGAAGTGTGGTGTTGTCGCTGCACTACAGTCTTTGACTGGTGTTGCTTCTTCCCATCTTGTTAAGTATGCATTCACAGTAATGATATACCTAGCTCCTGACCTTTTTGCTGGTGGATTAATACATCCCACAAAGTCTATTTCCCATTTTTCAAATACTTAGAGAGTCACTTGTGGTCTTAGAGGCATCTCATCCCTTCAGTTGGCTTTGCCAACCCTCTAACAGACATCACATTTCTGGCAATATTCCCTGGCATATTTATGGACTTTTCGCCACCATAATCCTTTGTGCAATACCTTTTGCGTGGTAGCTTTACCTACATAGTGTCCTCCAGCTATGCCTTCATGAGATTCTACTAAAATTTTGGGCCTTTCATGTTCCAATACACACCTTCTCAAAATGCAATATCTGCCCATTTTGTATAAATGTCCTGCAATAAGTTGATAGTATGTAGCTCTGACTACCATATTTTTCTTCTACGTAGTGCTACACTTCTGTGGTGTAACCCCTGTACTTAATTATTCAATAATATCAACAAAGTATTCATCAGCTACCTATACTAAAAATAATTGTGCATCAGGGAAGTTGTCTTCCAAGTTAGTAGGTTCTTCTCCATTAGTTACCCTTGACAAGTGTCAAGTCCTACATTCATCTTCCCTAGTTTGACTATGACATTGAAATCAATTTTTTATAATAATAACAGCCATCTACAGATCCTTCCCCCCAACACTGGCTTGTTGACTAGATATTTGAGGGAAGCATGGACTGTGAACATTTTAAAGTGTTAACCCAATAAATAGTGCCTGAACTTCTGAAGTGCATATACAATGGCTAGGCCTTATCTTTCTGTGGTGTTGTAGTTCTTCTTTGATTCTGAAAACTTTCTTCTTGCAAATGTTATAGGATGGTCTAAGTTCCCTGCTCCTAGATGTGCCATAATTTCTCCAAGTGATATGGCTGATGCATATACATGCACATGAAATGTCTTTTCCGAATCTGGAAATACTAGTATAGGTGTTGTTACCATCTTTTGTTTTAAAGTATCCAATCATTGCTGACAGTCCTAATTCCACCAAAATCCAGTGTCCTTCTTCAACAATTTTTCCATTGGTGCAGTAATATGTGCTTACCCCTTTATAAACTTCATTTAATAGCATGTATGTCCCAGTGTTTCTCTTAACTAGCGCAATGAATTTGGTGGTGGTAAATTTACAATGTTTGCAATCTTAGCAGGGTCCACTAGTAAACCTTGTTTACACACTATATGTCCCAACAATATTCCAAAATGTGTACCAAAAATTCATTTCTTGATGTTTAATGATATCTGACATTGCCTACATCTTTCCAACATTAGTCTTAACACTTCTACATGGTTCTTTAACAACCCAGTCATCCAGATATACTTCTAGAAATTGATGTATGAATTCCTTAAAAGAAGCTATGAATACTCTTAAAAATATGGTTGGTTCATTCTTCAGCCCAAATTGCATGACTTTATATTGGTAGGATCCCCATTATGTAGCAAAATTAGTCTTTTACCTGTCTTTTGGAGCTATTTTGATCTGATGGTAACCTAAGAATCCATCTGTAAATGAATATGCTTCTTGGCCTCCCACATTCTCTAAGACCTCATTTATAAAAGGGGTAGGGAAAGGGTCATGTATGAAAGCATCATTAAGTTTCCTTAGATCTACACAAATTGATGTAGGAGCACCGACAACTCATCAAGTGAGCCAGCGTGGAGCGGAAGGCAGCTGGACAGCGCCAGCAAAATTTTTGAAAACACCTTGATATGGTTGCGCCAAACATTAATGTGTGGATTTAATGAAGCGCACTTTGGATATTGTAATGGACCTTGAGCCTTTAAGCTCTCGTCCTTAGGTAGATAGATGGCATTTATTTTAGTTAATGCTGGTAGGTAGATTTTAATTGTAGAATTGATATCTTTAGAGTCCAAGAGGAAAACGGAATATAGACACCCTCCTTTGTACATTGTAACATTATTCAGAGTTATCAAGAATTCAGGAGAAGAGAAGAGAAAGCAGAGAACTGTGTAGAGGACATCCATGTACAGATATTGAATTAATAGAAGAAAGCTTTGATTCAATTCCATGGTTATGTATTGTTTCTCTGTGTATTGATGTTTTGCTCATGAATGTATGTTTCTTTTCATACATTTGATTTTATATGATGTGTATGGGATTTCATGTTTGAATTGAAGTCTGAAAGGAAGAGTGAATGAGTTTCAATTGTTTCTCTAACTGAACCAGAGAATTCCTGCAAGGAGTGCAGTTGAATTTGTCCGTAAAGAGTGCGTGACTGCAGGGTTCAATCAGAGAAAGATTTTGTCTTCATTCATCTCAGAAGTGAAGATTTGGCACCGGAGCCATGCAAGGCATGCGCAGGCTAGACAAAGACTCAGAGTTGTGATTCTGAGCAAGGACATTTAAGACTGTTGTTGCAAGAGCGCGCAGAGTCGAGAAAGCTTCAACACTCAGTCGTGTTTGAAGATTTTCCGCAAGGAGTGCGTGCAAGAAGTTCCCATAAAGACTGTGAAGTTGAGGATAAGCTCAGGAGGAATAGGCCTACAATTTCACTGAAGGAGAATTGCAGGTGTTGCTGTGGAAAGTCTGGGAGAAGCACCACAGGTCGGCGAGTGGGTGAACAAGTCTCAAGGAGGAAGCGTTTAATCCATCCCGCAGGAATTATCAAAGAAAGAATGGACGGTTGAAATCTCCTTGATAGATTCCACAAAAATCTGAGGACTGTAGGTATTGCAAAGGTGCAAGGAGTTTACGACGTGAACATTCAGAGGTTCGAAGCTCAGGAGGAAGTAGAGTCATCGATCTAGAGTCTCAGGGACCGTCAGATCACACGTGACATCGCATATCGGCATATCGCGAGTTGTAGCACCAAGTTGGTGTAACGGGAGTGGCGATAGCATGAATCTGCGATATCCCGATAGGATCAGAACCATTGATCATGGGGGACGCGTGTCAAGAAATCCCAAAGAACGGGGTTCGGAGAATCAGGGTTCTCGACGGCAGAGAACACTCGCAGGTTGGATTCACGATCCGTGATATCTCGACAGTGACGTGGCAGTGTGGGGCCACGAGAATTAGTGGAGTACAGGTGGCACTGTATGAGGGATCGGGGAAAGGTAAATCCCGAGTCCATCGACATCAGGACTCGCGATCCCGCGAGCTCTGAAATCCCGATAGACGGATAGAAGGTGGAGGATTCAAGTCCACACGTGTATCGGAGAATCGACACATTGGGATTCGGAGGTTGGAGTTTCAATTTGTTAACATTGCGAGTAGCGATTTCCCAATAGGGAGAATTTCGATAGTAGAGGAAAATTAAATGCTGACTCGCATCGGATTTTGGGGAATCGTGAAGTAAGGAACACGCGACCATAGGATTCGCGAAATTGCGAAGTCCGATTTCCCGATATAGAAGGGAGATCACTCGAGAGTTACTGTGGGTAAGGGATGTTCTTGACGGGGAAAAAGAGGAACCTTTGAAGTTCTTCGGGACAAATCGGGAGGAGAAGATCCTGTGAGAGCGATCGTGCTACGAGGAGGCCGGTTGCGTCAGAGTGGTATCAGAGTGGGATTTTACCTTTTGTTTTTTGTGACAGAGAGGAGGAAAAATTTCACCATGCCACCCAGAAGAGAGAGGCAGTCGCCTGAGCCAGAGGACAGGGATGTGAGAAGAAGAGGTAGGCCGGCAGGAAATCCAGAAATGGAGTGGCAAATGCGAGATCTCCGAGTAAGACTCGAGGAGATGGAGACAGCTCAGAGACGCGGAGTTGGTGTAGGGGATCTTAGTGACTCCGAAGTCGAAGAGGAAGTTGGACATGAAGAAGAGGTCACAGCAGAGGATGCATCAACCGAGCGGTTGATAAAAGCCATTTCCAGAATGGGTGCGAAGACGAAAATGGACATTCCATTCTATGAAGGGAGTTTGGATGCAGAAGAGCTGCTGGATTGGATTAGAGCTCTTGACACCTACTTCGATTATGAGGATATCAAAGAGGACAAGAAAGTTAGACATGTTGTCACACATTTGAAAGGACATGCAGCATTGTGGTGGGACGAGCTACAAGCTGATAGACGCTGCAAGGGCAAGCAGAAGATCAAAATCTAGGATCGAATGATTGCAAAGATGAAGGTAAATTTCATCCCGAGAGACTATCAAATCACACTGTTCAAGAGGATGTAGAACCTGAGACAGAAGTTGATGATGGTGAAGGAATACACCGAAGAGTTCTATAAGCTCAATATTAGAGTAGATCATTGGGAGAGCGATGATGAGAAAGTCGCCAGATATCTGAATCGTCTGAGATACGACATTCAGGATGAATTGAGCATGGTAACCATCTGAACAGTTGAGGATGCTTATCAGATGGCTCTGAAAGCCGAGGAGAAGCTGATCCGTAAGCAAGGTCAACGAGGGCGAGGCAGAATTCAGCCCAGAGGCAAGGCAGTTGCCCAAGATAAATATCAGAAGCCCAAGGAGGAATGGAAGAAGCCTCAGGGTAAGGTTGAGAGAGGTGGAACCTCACAGCGAGGACAACAATATGCTGAACAGAGGGCGCAACATACCGAGCAGGGTAGCGGTTATGCTGATGCAAACACTTTTCCTCGTACTCGAGGTGGAGGAAGAGGATGAGGTGGAGTAATCACATGTTTCACATGTGGGAAGAATGGGCATAAGTCATTTGAGTGTCTAGAGAAGAAGAAGGATAGTGGAGAGGCTCACATCACTGAAGCGCAGAGGCGTGATGTTGAGAATGAAGACACAGGAAGTGGAAAGTCACTGACAGTGCACAAAGTTCTCTTAACACCCGAGAAGGAGGTGGAGGACACAGTTCAAAGGACCAGACTTTTCAGAACCACATGTAAGACCAAGGACAGAAAGTGTAAGGTTATTGTGGACAGTGGAAGCACAGATAATCTCGTTTCGACCGATATGGTGGAGAAATTAGAGCTGGAGACAACTAATCACCCGAGTCCATACAAAGTTTCATGGCTACAGAAGGGACATCAGGTGAGTGTCACTAAACAATGTTTAGTTGAAATCAAGATAAGTGGATATAAAGATAATATTTTATGTGATGTTATTCCCATGGATGTATGTCATTTATTGTTGGGTAGACCATGGCAATATGACATAAATGTGGTTTATGATGGGAGAATGAACACATATACCCTGGAGAAGGATGGGAGTACACACAGGTTGCTTCCAATAAAGGATAAAGAGGTGAAACCAGAAGTAAACAACACAATACTTCTCATGAGTGGGAAGGAGCTTCTCACAGAGATGGAGAAGAAAGAAGATCCACAATTCTTTGTTGTCAGGAAACCAAGGATTGTTCTGACTAGCACAAGAGTGGATGATTTACCAGATGAGATTCAGAAACTGCTGGAAGAGTTCGCTGACATCATCATGGACGAATTACCTCATTCGTTGCCACCGATGAGGAGTGTGAGTCACCACATAGACCTCATACCAGGAGCAATTTTTCCAAACAAAGCTGCGTATAGGTTGACACCGCAAGAAAATGAGGAGGTCAAAAGACAGGTCCAGGAGTTGATGGACAAAGGGTTGGTCAGAGAAAGTTTGAGTCTGTGTGTTGTTTCGACAGTACTCAGTCCAAAGAAGGATGGGGGTTGGAGAATTTGCACTGATTCAAGAGCGATAAACAAAATTACCATCAGGTACAGGTTTCCACTACCGAGAATGGATGATCTGATGGATTGCCTGAGTGGGGAAAATTATTTTTCAAAGATTGATTTGAAGAGCGGATATCATCAGATTCACATGAGGGAAGGTGATGAGTGGAAGACATCCTTCAAAACAAACGAAGGATTGTATGAATGGCTAGTCATGTCGTTTGGCTTGACAAATGCGCCAAGTACTTTTATGAGACTGATGAATGAAGTCCTGAGGGAATTCATTAGAAAATTCGGTGTCGTATATCTGGATGACATACTGATTTTCAGTAAGACAAAGGCTGAACATTTGAAACATTTGGCCATTGTGATGAGAAATCTACAGCGGGAGAAGTTGTTGATCAACATGAAGAAATATTCATTCATGAAGACAGAGCTCATTTACTTGGGTTTTGTTATTTCGGCAAATGAGTTGAAAATGGATCCGAGCAAAGTGGAAGTAATTAATAATTGGCCATCACCGAGAAACATTTTCGAGGTGAGAAGTTTCCATGGTTTGGCTAGTTTTTACCGGAAGTTCATCAGGAATTTCAGTGGAATTTGTGCAACAATGATGGACACAGTGAAGAAGCGGCATAAGACTTTTCACTGGACAGCCGAGGCTGAAAAGAGCTTCAATCTTTTGAAGCGGAAGATAACAGAGCAACCAGTGTTGGTGCTACCAGATTTCCGGAAGACGTTTAAGGTAAAATGTGATGCAAGTGGCTTTGCCATAGGAGCGGTATTAAGCCAGGAGGACAGACCAATTGCATATTACAACGAGAAGCTGGATGAGGCAAGGGTGAAGTACTCCACGTATGATAAAGAGTTTTATGCTATCATACAAGCGTTGAAGAAGTGGAGACACTATCTGATCCCGAAAGAGTTTGTACTATATAGTGATAATCATGCATTACAGTTTGTGACTCAGCAGGAGAAGCTGAATCAGAAACATGCAAAATGGGTAGAGTATATGAAAAATTTTACGTTTGTGATTAAACACATTTCAGGGACTGCTAACAAAGTGGTTGATGCTTTGAGCAGGAAATGCTTGTTACTGCAAGAGTTCCGAGTCAAAACATTGGGTTTTGAAAATCTCAGGGACATGTATGCAGGTGATGCATATTTCAGAGAGGCATACGAGGCAGCTGAGAATCCAGTTCTCAGAGATCGGATTTCTTGGATAGATTACATGATCCAGGAGGGATTGTTGTTCAGATACAATCAATTATGCATTCTGAATTGCTCCATGAGGGAGAACTTGATGAAAGAAAAGCATAGTGGAGGCTTGGCAGGACATTTTGGCCAAGACAAGACCTTTGCGAAGCTGAGGGAATCATATTTTTGGCCAGGCATGCGAGCAGAGGTTAAACGATTTGTTGACAGGTGTAGATTTTGTCAACATTCAAAGGGCAGAAAGAAGAATGCAGGTTTTTATCATCCATTGCCCATACCCGAGAAGCCATGGGAGGCGATAATTATGGATTTTGTATTAGGACTGCCGAGGACGCAGAGAGGGGTTGATTCCATCTTTTTGGTGGTTAACAGGTTTTCAAAGATGGCACATTTCATTCCATGCCAGAAGACCAGCGATGTGACTCACATCGCGAACTTGTTTTTCAAGGAGGTCATTCGACTCCATGGATTGCCAAGAAGTATAGTATTGGACAGGGATACTAAATTCATAGGGAATTTTTGGAGGATGCTATGGAAGAAGCTAGGAACTAACTTGGTGTTTAGTTCTGCTTATCATCCACAGACAGACGGAAAAACGAAGGTTGTGAACAGGAGTCTGGGAGATTTATTAAGAAGCCTGGTGACAGAGCACCATAGCAGTTGGGACAATGTGTTGCCACAGGCAGAATTTGCTTACAATGATTTGGTAAATAGGAGTACAGGGAAGAGTCCATTTCAGATTGTGTATGGGACACAGCCGAGGGGAGTTTCTGAGCTCAGGGAGTCAGAGAAAACTGTGACTAGCAGCGCTAGTGCTGAAGAATTCGCTGAGGCGATGCAGGAACTTCACAGTAAGGTGAAGCAGCGACCGATAGAATCAAATCAGGAGTATAAGCGCAGAGAAGATCAACATCGGAGACAACTTCAGTTCGAAGTTGGCGATCTTGTTCTGGCACATTTGAGGAAAGAAAGGTTCCCGAGAGGAACATACAACAAGCTTAAGATGAAGAAAATCGGACCTTGCAGAGTCCTGAAGAAATTTGGAGAGAACGCTTATGAGATTGAGTTGTCAGATGGCATCGGGATATCTCTGATATTCAATGTTTCGTATTTATACCCATACAAGGGTGGAGAAGCAGAGGCTAGAACTGAGGAACCAGTGATCCCGTGGATGAAACAATTGCCAGTAGCAGAAAAGCCACAAATGGAATGCATACTGGACAAGAGAGTGCGTAAGAAGACCAGGCGAAAAGAATACTTCGAGTATCTGGTCAAGTGGAAAAACCACCCAGTGGAGGATGCCAGCTAGGAAACTGAAGCAATGATACAGAAGCATGGGAAAACCGTGTAGGAGCTCATGGACAGGAGCCCATGAAATTTTTCAAGCCGAGGAGTATGATGCAGGAGCATCGACAACTCATCAAGTGAGCCAGCGTGGAGCGGAAGGCAGCTGGACAGCGCCAGCACAAATTTTGAAAACACCTTGATATGGTTGTGCCAAACATTAATGTGTGGATTTAATGAAGCGCACTTTGGATATTGTAATGGACCTTGAGCCTTTAAGCTCTCGTCCTTAGGTAGATAGACAACATTTATTTTAGTTAATGATGGTAGGTAGATTTTAATTGTAGAATTGATAGCTTTAGAGTCCAAGAGGAAAACGGAATATAGACACCCTCCTCTGTACATTGTAACATTATTCAGAGTTATCAAGCATTCAGGAGAAGAGAAGAGCAAGAAAAGAACTGTTTAGAGGACATCCATGTACAGATATTGAATTAATAGAAGAAAGCTTTGATTCAATTCCATGGTTATGTGTTGTTTCTCTGTGTATTGATGTTTTGCTCATGAATGTCTGTTTCTTTTCATACATTTTCTTTTATATGTTGTGTATGGGATTTCATGTTTGAATTGAAGTCTAAAAGGAAGAGTGAATGAGTTTCAATTGTTTCTCTAACTGAACCAGAGAATTCTTGCAAGGAGTGCAGTTGAATTTTTCCGCAAGGAGTGCGTGACTGCAGGGTTCAATCAGAGAAATCTTTTGTCTTCATTCATCTCAAAAGTGAAGATTTGGCACCGGAGCCATGCAAGGCGTGCACAGTCTAGATGAAGACTCAGAGTTGTGATTCTGAGCAAGGACATTTAAGACTGCTGTTGCAAGAGCGCGCAGAGTCGAGAAAGCTTCAACACTCAGTCATGTTTGAAGATTTGCTGCAAGGAGTGCGTGCAAGAAGTTTCCATAAATACTGTGAAGCCGAGGATAAGCTCAGGAGGAATAGGCCTACAAGTTCACTGAAGGAGAATTTCAGGTGTTGCTGTGGAAAGTCTGGGAGAAGAACCACAGGTCGGCGAGTGGGTGAACAAGTCTCAAGGAGGAAGCGTTTAATCCATCCCGCAGGAATTATCAAAGAAAGGATGGACGGTTGAAATGTCCTAGATAGATTCCACGAAAATCTGAGGACCATAGGTATTGCAAAGGTGCAAGGAGTTTACGGCGTGAACATTCAGAGGTTCGAAGCTCAGGAGGAAGTAGAGCCGTCGATCTGGAGTCTCAGCGACCGTCAGATCACACGTGACATCGCATATCGGCATATCACGAGTTGGAGCACCAAGTTGGTGTAACGAGAGTGGCGATAGCGTGAATCTGGGATATACCGATAGGATCAGCACCATTGATCATGGGGGACGCATGTCAAGAAATCCTAAAAAATGGGGTTTGGAGAATCGGGGTTCTCGACGGTAGAGAACACTCGCAGGTTGGATTCGCGATCCGCAATATCCCGACAGTGACATGGCGGTGTGGGTCCACGAGAATTAGTGGAGTACAGGTGGCACTGTATCAGGGATCGGGGAAAGGTAAATCCCAAGTCCATCGACATCAGGACTCGCGATCCCGCGAGCTCTGAAATCCCAATAGACAGATAGAAGGTGGAGGAGTCAAGTCCACACGTGTATCGGAGAAACGACACATCGGGATTCGGAGGTTGGAGTTTCAATTTGTTGACATTGCGAGTAGCGATTTCCCGGTAGGGAGAATTCCGATAGCAGAGGAAAAGTAAATGCTGACTCACATCGGATTTCTGGGAATCGTGAAGTAAGGAACACGCGACCATAGGATTCGCGAAATTGCGAAGTCCGATTTCCCGATATAGAAGGGAGGTCACTCGAGAGTTACTGTGGGTAAGGGACGTTCCCGACGGGAAAAAAGAGGAACCTTTGAAGTTCTTCGGGCCAAATCGGGAGGAGAAGATCCTGTGAGAGTGATCGCGCTATGAGGAGGCTGGTTGCGTCACAAATCCTTATCCCCCCCTGTTTATTTTCTTGGACTACCATAGGACTGATCCATTCAGATTCCTCCACTGGTTCTATGATACCAACTTCCAACATTCTGTCAATTTCTTATTGTACACTGGATTCAGTCTATAGGGCCTTTTTCTGATAGGTATAGCCTCATATTTGATGGGTATCTTCATCTCACTTAGTTTTCCTTCTATGCCTTTCATATCTGTAAAATTTGTTGGGAATAGGTCAGTGTATTTGTGCAATAACTCTATTATCCTTTCTACTATTTTCTCATCCCAATAGTCTCCAATACTTTCCATTTTAGGATTTTCATTTGCCCTCATGTTGAATTTATTAACTTTGATTGGTGCAGCAAATAGTTCTAACTCCATAGATGGGCCTTCCACCTCTCTTTCTCCTTCAATATATGTAATCTGAATGTTGCGTGGATCGTCTTCATCTGGTGCTTCCTCTTCAACATGATAGCATGAGAGTAACTATGTGAATGTATGTTTGTTTTGTTGATGATATTTTGTCTTGATTTCAACTTTTGGTTCATTATTAAATATCATTCCCTGTATCAGCTTCAGCGTTGAATCCATGTTGGGGTTCTCATGTTCAAATGAGAAAGTTACTACAAAGTTTTGTTGTAATCCTTTCCATTCGGTAGTGCCTCTACACATCTCTTGGTCTATATACTAGTTCCCTAGGATTCCTTCCAATGTATGGATAAAGTGATGAGTTCATTCCTCTAGTGGTATCATCCTCCATTGTGCCTTGCACTTTTCCAAGTGTTCGATTGGTGCTCCATATCCATCATACCTCTGCAATTTATTGATCCCCTGCTCTACACCAAATCCAATGTGCAGTAGTTGTTTGCACTAATACTAGTCCTGAATTATTTCTTTGTACACACCCCACCATATTGCAGGTGTGGCATTCAGTGTGATATCTAGGGCTAAGAGCCTCTAATTTTCTAGTACTTCCTCTTCATATTTTTTCAAAAATTTATCTAAGTCATTTAACCCATGAAAACCGAGAGGTTCTCTTATCTCTGTACCAACCCATCTTACTACATAGTCTATTCTTGCACACCTCCTTGTGGAAAATTCATGTAATCTCTATTGTCAATTCTCCAAACCTATGTCTGAGTAAGAAGAACATGATGTAATGCTTCTCCAACTGAGTACCCCATCTAATTCTTCTTGCATGGTGGTTCTATACAACTGGTTTATTTCATCCAAATCCAAACAAGTGGGCTCTACAAACATTTCTCCTTCTGATGGATCCAATGGTGCAATAAATATATATTCACCTTATTTAAAATTCATTTTCCTTGTCTTCAGATTGATTGTATCCTATTTATCAAATTCCCAATCCAGTCCAAGAAATGTTGGGTAAGGTGTTGTGCCATCTACTATCTCTATTACTTCAAAATCTTCCATAGTGTGCACTCCATCCATATCTACCTTCACAACTTTAATCCTTCCAATTGGTAATACTTTGTGTTGATTTTCTAGTTTCAGCTAGACATGTGAATATCCTAGTGTGGTTTCTCCCATACATTGTCATGTCTTCTTAGGTAAGACATTTACTTCAGATCCTAAGTCCAATATAATACCTCCCATATTGAAATCTCCAATATTAGCATTTAGTCTGAATTCTCTACTTGTCCTTCTCCTAGTATGGATATGATTGATTGTTTTCTATTCTAACTTCCCTTCCTCCTTTGTGTTACATCTTTCTAGCATATTTTTTAAAACCTTAACAGATGATGGGTTATTCAATATCTTAACACAAGATTGCAAAGAATTATTTATGGTACTTACTTGCTCTAAAGGTTTTCCTTTACTCGTATG
>SNQJ01S0260005.1:12304-23261 GCA_010110895.2 Picea sitchensis | reverse complement strand
TGGGAGTGATATTTTTTATACATGTATTGTTTGATGTTGTACTACTTGAAGGAGTACCAACATGTGTTACAAGGGTTTCCAACAATGTGATTCCAATTGTGTTTAATGTGTGTATTCTTCCTCAATTGCAAATTTACCCACTAAACGACAGATCACCATGTTATTTAAATATTTTAGAACACATATCTAAAAAAAATTAAGATCTTGTTGACCCAAGAAAGAGCTTTGAAATCACTAGAAAATAACCTACTTTCCAATGTAGGGTTTGAGGTTGAAAAGGTAAAATGATCATAATTTCTACTATACTTCTCGGATTGGATATTATGACACCAATTATGAAATTCCATGGCTTCTAGGGATCTACTATCACTAGTTTGACTAAAATATATGCACTCTATCAAAAGATATATGATCTGCAAAATTTGCAGTGGTCACCAAAAAACCCTAAAAAACATTGATTCTAAATCAATGATAACTCCACTTCTCATATTCTATTTTGAACTTTTTTTTTTTAACTTAGGTATTTTTCAAGAGGAATTTAGATATGTGGTTGGTTTCTTCAAATTCTGCATAGAAAGTTTCAAAAATTGATTTCAATGTTGTCATCCTCTTTTTTTCGTTAAAATTTGCAAAAAGAGAAAATAAATTCTCCCTTTTTTGGTCCAAGAAAGATCTCTTGACCCACATGTAATGTACTTAACCCCAAAACGTCAGAGAAACCACATAAAATGTAGTGCAAAACAAAGGAACACAAGAGAAAATAGATAAACGTTGAAAATGATCTCTTGATAGTAAAAAATAGAGAGCTATGTTCACTTGACTCTTCAAGAAAGCAAGTTCTTAGAGTAAATCTCCAAATATAATTGCATTTTCTTACAAAACATTACATAACATTCTACTCAATATATAGCTATAAATAGATAACCTTAACTACCTATAGGCCCACTTATAATGAGGGCTTACTAACTTATTTGGGTCTTATTAATAATGATGACCTTGTTTACAATGAATGACTATTAACGAACTATTTAGTGGGCCTTATTCAAGGAAGGTGGACTCATACATAAATAAAGTATCCTAAGTAAGGGGGTTAGGGTAGGACCCTAACACCCATTAAGGGCCTTCTTCAACCTACACACACGGTTATCTCATCCACACACCTAAAAACCTCTTCATTAATTAACATATACTTCTTCTTCCATGAAACCATTCAAAAATGCAATCTTTACATATATTTGGTATAAAGGCCAAAACCGATCTGAAATGGATATACACAAAAATAATTGGCTAGCAACACAGACTCTGTTATTATTGACACCATCAAGGCTTGAGGATATGGATGAGGAAGGAGATAGGGTTGTCTACATGAAGGGACCCATGCCATCACAATTGATGTACACCCCTGCATTAAATTAAAACATAAGGAAAACATATGAGATGTAAAGTTACAAGGAAAAATATATTTGCTAAAAAAGTATCATGTATTTAAAAAATAGAAAAAAAACACGATATTTCTTATCCAATGTACTGAAACAAAAAAAGACAAGGGAGGAGAAATGATCTTGTATAAGCTAAAGGGTTGGAAACACTTGACCTTACAATGATACCCCAACTGAGCCATCCTCCTAGATACCATTTCTCCACAAAGGAATAGGGATTATTTGGATGAGAGTGAAGGGAATGTTTCCCAGACTTCCATGAGGACCATGAGGATGAACCAAAGAATCTATAAATTTCTTATTGTTGCATAATAAATAACCTAGCCAAAGCTAATTGAATGTTGGTTTTCACATTTGGGTTTCCAGGGTAAACAATGACTCATATGTGATATTTTTTTCTGTGTATTTGTGATTTATTGTGTTATTTTTCTTACTACATTATTTAGAAATTCCTCTCTATGTGTTTTAATGGATTCCATTAGGCACTGAGACTATATGGAGGGTACATTATGTTGATATTATGGTAGTTTCAGGAAGTATTAATCTCCATGTGTAACCTTTGACGAGACTAGAATATTCTGGGAAGCAAGAGAAACCCTAAAGATTTGGATAATAACCATAGAAGACAAGTCGGCTTAATAGAATAAATTAATATTGAGTTATTATCCCCCATGAAGAGAAGTCGACTCATTCAGTTAAGATGGAGCAGTATAAATAAAGGGAGTTAGATCTCATTTGTCACTCACTCACTCACAACTGCATAAGCACAAGAATTGTGCATGAGTGAAGGAGAATTGCAATTGTTGCAGTAGTGACTTTGTCTTGGGTTATTGGTTTGGACTTTTTGCTTGGTCTTTGTTTCTCCCTACTTGGTGTGCTAGCCTTGGTTGGCTATTGGTCTGCTACCCGAATTATGTTTTCTGTCGAGGTTAAGGTTCTTGGGGTTGGGCTTTGTGCCTATGGTTGGGTGACAATATTGCTATATTGTCTATAGTGAAACAAGAACACCCGTTTTTCTAACACATTCTTCAGTGTAACTATCAATTTCTACATAATTTGTGTTTTTTGTCCATTAGATTTTACAAATACCTATAAAATATCCATTGTTGGATGCCCAACTAGTATTAGAGATCAATGGTTTCCATTCTAAACATTGTAATGGTTTAGGGAGTTTCTGAATTGGTTTTCTTTGGACTATTAAACAATTTTCTCTTTCCAACAAGTTGCAAATCTTCCCCACAGACTGTATGCCCTCTTCTCTGAGTCAATTTCTTCTTTTTGGGAATATTCTTCATTCCACGGGCTTCAATTTCACCATTTACATATCATATTCCCTCTCTCTGAGTAAATGTCTTCTTTTTGGGAGTATTCTTCATCCTCCAGGTTGCAGTTCTTCATCCCTGAGTTGATATTTTCCTTAGTTGGGAATTTGTTCTTAACCACGGGACGTACAACCATATAATTCCAAAGTAGAATGTTGTAGAGGGTTGTACGAATGTGTCCTCAACTTCAATAAGACTCCACATAGGTCGTACGAACATATGCAGCTTGGTGGAAATCCTCTCTTTCTCTATCGTTGTTTGAACAATAGTTGGCTCCAATTTCAACTTGTTTGGCATTTTGTTGGCTGGATTTTGTCTCATTCTCTGATGTATTGTTGAAGACATTCACATATATTAACCTATGTTAGTGTCTGGATATACTCACATGCTTGTTGGAAATGAGATTTTTATTTTTCAATTGGATTGGGAATAAAGTTGTTCATATACTAAGATTGTGTGAGGAGTCTCTGTTTTGTCACAAAACAACCAGCATTATCAATAGACGAGGAAAATCATGAGGATTTTTTCTCATTTAGTTATTTGTAGATTTAAACATTTCAAGACACAAAGGAGTCCATTCATAGATAAACGAATTAGAAACATGAGCAACCAGAAAAATTTCTAACCATTTTTTTCTTCTTAGTCTCAAAAGTTATGTGTAGGAACATAAGTGTTGGTTTTAACTGCTCTCTTATACTATCTGAGTTGTTGACCCAAGGTTCATATCTTTCAGGTTACCAACAAAGCCTCTAAAACTATCGGCCCCCCTGGTAAACCAGAAGGAAACACAGTACACAGAATGCACTACGCAATCTCACTCAAGATAGATTTAAATGGGTGGTTGTAAGACTCGGGTGTTTACAACCTAGGATTGAGTATGAGATAGGGGTTTGTTAACCAAATCCATGCACTACGAACTATGAAGGTAATCTACCTATTCATCACGGGTACATATTTCCATTACACAAGTTACTTTCCGAACAGCATATTCATGTTCCATAACAATGTATTAACTCATTTATTAAGAATAGCAATAACTGCTTAAAGAAATTAAAGAGATGCATACATTCATCACATTGCATAGTTATTACCGTGGTTCACCCCCTCCTGGGCTACGTCCACAAAGATTTGTCTCTTGGCTCTTTTATTATGGTAGTTCTGCATTTTCGGTGTCGTGCGCTTATAATTCCCCTCTTATGGGTAAGATCTATATGAGGCGAACTAGATCGCACTAGGCTCTATAGCCTTCGAAATAATCCTCAGATCTACCTTCTCTCATCCACTCTAGATCAACAACTTACAAAAATGGTACATAAAAATATTGCTTAACACCTCCATTCATGTATTACTCTAATGGAATGTTATAAGAACCTGAACCCTTACAAAACAGTAAACTTACTGCAAAAAATCCAACCTAATATATAAAACTCAATCAACCAACCTACCAACCTCTATATAATACCTGCGTATCTATATTTATACATTTTGGGCTTTTTTGTCTTCTTACCAAAAATTACCAAAACCCTAACCCTACCGATGTTAGGTTTTCCTCCCATGCACATGTGTTTTTCTTCCTCAATCTGTCACTTTCCTTGTGCACGCTTTCTTGCATGTGCGCCTTTTGTTATTTCTCCAACTGTTACTTCCATTTTTGCATGCTTTATTTCCCACGATCGTCCTTCTTTCCACTTCGACCTGGTTCCAACAGGCCCCCAACACTGACATGTGACTCATATCGAGTCACCTAATCTTCCTAAGATACCTCGATCTCCTCGATGATCATCTGGAAATTTTTCTTCAGCTCTGGTGCTTTTGTTAGTCCCTGCGCAGTCTTCTCCTTAATGGTATCCACTACCTGAACTGACACTTCGTTGCTCAGTAATCCTGCACATTATGCCTGTGTCTGTGTTATCTATGTTTTAGCTCCTTCAGCCTGTGCGATTACTTCTGATACGTGTTCCTGTAGTGGCTCTATCTGAGCCTGACGCTCTTGTTTCTGTGTTTGCACAGTGATAAGTTCTGCATGCATCTTCTTTATCTCCTACATCCCTTTGACTCGTTTTGGGATTGATATGGTCTTATGTCACTGTTTGAGTTCTTGGATCACTGCATTAATCATGTCCTCTTCCTTGTCCTAGTGTTGGACCTGCGGATCCTCCTCCAACATTGTCCAAAGTTGCGTTGCTTTATTGAACAACTATGTGGTTATGCTAACCTGCTGCTCTATCTCCTGCAGTTGCATCGTTGCTTCCTGCTTCCTTTTCTCCTTTACTGCTGGAGGATTTGTTGGTGTGATTTGTTCTCAGAGACCCTCGGTCTCCTTCTGATATCGATCAATTGCCTACGCAATCTAGTCGATATTTTCTGTGGCTAGGAGTTTGTCTCCTTGCGCAGTGCTTGAAAGTTTCCCAAAAATTTCTCCCACTCTTCGTTCCTGCGTTCTTTCTCATCCTGAGTTTCAAATTTGTCCTGCTCACAATCTTTTTCCGGCACTTCCCGCTTCTTTGTTGCTTGTTGTAGCTCGACTAAGTTTTTATGTGCCCGGGACTGCATTTCATGGTCGATGCTAACCTGCATTCTTTATAGTTCCCTTGATGGCATCTGCGTCAAGACCAATTGGATTTGGTCCAAGTCCTTCAATGGTGTATCTCCCACAATTTCGTCCATGCGCAACATGTTAGGTTTGATGTAGATCGTTGCATGTGTGTGTGGCATTGGAAGGACTGGGTCTTGTTCTTCTACCTCCACTCTTTCATTGGTTTGTGTTGTCAACGGCTCTATGCCTATGCTGCTACTTACTCTCTAGGCCTCCCCGAATGTCCTAAGGAGTTGTCCCATTTCTGCCATCTCTTTTTGCAGTTTATCCCTGTGATGTGATGCATGATCGAAGTCTTCTGCTAGACAGTCCTGGACCATTCTAGCAATCATCTCTTCATCATACTTTGTGATCATATAGTCCAGTGATTCTCATTGCACCTTTGATTTCTTATGTGCACCTGTTGCCTGTACATCTGGTCTCTTAGTTCCCCCTGGTTCCTGTGTGATGGGATTTGGGGCGGTCTCCTTCACTCCCTTATCTTGTTTCGATTGTTCGTTGGTCACTTTCTGCCCCTTCTGGGTTCCTATCTTCTTTGACCCTTCGTCTGCCTGAGTCAGCTTGTTTTGGCCCGTCCCTAGTTTCTTGGGCACTGGGATTTACGGAGGCTATGTTTTTGCATGTGATGCCTCTCCTTCTATTATTATTTACGGTACTTCTTGGGGAATGGATGGGATTCTCCATTCATCAGGCCATTCATTGATGACCATGTCAATTTCACCCTCTGTGATGTAGTAGCACATCTGTAGCCATTTTTTATCTGGATCCTGCCTTGGTTGTATCCACATGGCTTGACATGTAGCCCAGAAGTTAGTGATGTCCCCATATCGCGCGACAGCCTCTGGTTTTATTCTCCATGATCGACTGATAGATTCTTGTATGTCCTATAGGTATGCTTCAAATACGATTCCATTCTCCCTCTTACACCTGGCCTGTGGCATAGATTTCATTAATAGATATCTCGTTCCCGCTAGTTGTAGTCTAGTACAAAAAATTACATACTTTGGTTCCCTCCATCCCATGAAGGCTATGAGGGTGAGAAACCATGAGTAATGGAATTCTCTACCGATTCCATGCGCATCCTTGCAATCTACTTAGAACAAGTTTAATAGATAAGGCACCCAGCTCATGGAGGTGCCTTCTGCGCACTGAGCTGCAACTGCGATGACTCCTACCGGTACTTCATCTTTGCGGCATTTTCTTAATAATTTACAGGCTAAGATATTTGTGCCCAATTGTGTCGTTGCATTGTTGATCTGTTTTATTATAATGTCCCTTGTTCCCCTGGTGGTACCATATTTCTTCTTCATTTACTCTGTTAACGCTTTCTCCTTGGATTTATCATCCACAATCAGCGCAGGATCCATGCCTCGACTGGGTAGTCATGTTATCTGCACGACAAGATCAATAGTTATGGGGACGGGTTTTTCCAGCCATGTATCCCCTCCGTGCATGACTTCTAACAACTTCTTGATGCATGTTGTCGCGTACTGGCCTCTGCCAAAATGTGGAAGTTTGAGAAAACCTAAAATTATTGTTCTGTCCAGTCCAGCTACCCACTGATGTGGTTGGCTGATCATTTCTCCAAGTTGGTTTACCACTATGTTCTGCATAAAAAAATCTCAGTGAAAGTTCCTGGTACTTGGTTTTGTCTGATACTTCATGGTCGAAATACTTGAGCTTCTCGACGTGACCCAGTAGTTGCGTATCTACCCGTACTCCATCTGGTCTGCGTGATAGCACAATTTATGTTGTCGGTTTCTTGTGAGGTGAGCTTGGTATCTAAACTATGTCTTCATGTTGTAGTGGTTGGTTCGAAGTTCCAGCAAATCCGAGTTTCTCCCCTATACGCCACTCTGGCCAAGCCGAGGTAGTTCCAGCGGTCTCCTCTGTTGGTTGACCTAGGTTGGGTGCCTCTGACTCGTCTGGTTGCACTACTACTCCCAGATTCTGTGTCATTCTGTTAACTTCCATGGCTACTTCAATTCTTTCTGGTTGCACTTCTCGTTGGGTTTCCGCTTCCTTGTTCTAAGGCTCCTGTGTCGCTGCTGGTGTATCCTCTTTCATGGCCTCTTCTTGTGGATGTTGAATCTCTTCCAGTATTGGTGTATATTTCACTGGTATCATCTATAGGTATGGGATCTTGTCGATATCGACAATTTCTGGTTGCTTCTGCTCATTTTCTTCCAGCGGTCCTTGTGACCTAGTTTGAACCCTGGTCGGTATGGCTGTCTAGCCTAGTTCTGCGGGCTTCGGTGGTGCCATAGTGGTGATTGTCGAACGTTTGTTGAGTTTGAATGACTTTGGTGAGATTTGTGGTCTCGCTCTATTCGTTCTGGCTATTGTTTCTCTCTCTCTGTTCTCCTTTCATGAATAGACTAATTTCTTTTGTGCTCGCGTGTTCTATGGGATTGTCATGAAGCTTGTCGAGGATGCTTCTGCCATGATGCGATTAATGCACCATAACTGTGGGTTTAATTCATCTGCAAAAATTTTGTACTTTCCATTACGCTTACTTTTCCATTTCCAGTTGGCATGTTTAATGTGATGTTCCATCAGTCCATGTCGTGCTTTAATTTCTCTTAGTGTTGTCCTTCCATACTGCTTTTGCCGACTTTCCGTTTCCCGCTCATTTTTATTTGGTATGTAACCATTTTCCTTGCCTTTTTTGCATTCGTGTTTCAAACGTCATGTGGATTTTCTATCTCTGGCGTGCTTCGCACTTTTCAGTTTTTTTTTTTTTGTTTATTGTGCCGTGGGTGGTCAATTGTCCTTGTACAGATTTAGTCGGCTCCCATTGATCATTCCTCTGAGGTTTGTGCCTGCTAAATCTCTTAACTATACATATCCTCTGTCTGTTACAGATTTTACCTCGTATGGTCCTAACCAATGCATTCTCAGCTTTCCTGGGTGCTAAAACGATTTGATGTCATAGAGCAATACTAGATCTCCTTCCTTGAACGACTTCTTCTTGATGTGTCCATCATTCCAGGCTTTGTCTCTGGCCTTCTGCACTTGTTGATGGAATCATACCAGGATTCGGTATTCCTCCATTGACAATAGTTGATTCATTCTTTCTTGTATTGTGCCTCGTTCGGTCAATTGTGTGATAGTTGCTACGTGTAAGCTGGGTACTAAAAACTCTAATGGCACTACTGCTTCTTGGCCATAGACTAGTTTGAATGGTGTGTGCCCTGTCAAATTTTTGCATGTCGTCCTATACACCCATAATACTATTGGTACTTTGAGGTCCCAGTCGTCTCTCTTGACGTTATAGATATTTCTTAGTGCGTTCTCGAGAATTTTGTTGAAGGCTTATACTGTTTCGTTTTCCCGTGGATGATATGTTGTGTTCTTATGATGATGAACTTCAAACTCTTCGAGCATCATGTGGATGGTTTTGTTTATAAAGTGAATTCCTTGGTCGCTCATAAAAACTCTTGGGCACCTGAATCTGGTGATTACATGTTCAAATAGGAAGTGCGCAGTTGTCTCTGTGCTGCAGTCTTTTACCGGTGCATATTCCACCCATCTTGTTAGGTATTCCGTCGCAGTGATGATGTATCTTTCCCCTGTTCTTTTGGTTGGTGGGTTAATTGGTCCCACAAAGTTTATTGCCCATTTATCAAATTCCTGTAATGTCACTTGCGGTCGTAATGGCATCTCTTCCCTTATGTTGGGTTTGCCTACCCTTTGAAAGACATTGCATCTCTGACAGTACTCTTTCGAGTCTTTGTGGATCGTTGGCCACCATAATCCTGCACAGAGTACCTTATGTGTGGTAGATTTTCCTTCATAATGTCCTCCTTCCATTCCCTCGTGGGCCTCTACTAAAATTCTTGGTCATTCGTGCTCTAGCATGTACCTTCGCAAGATGTTATCTGCGTCCACCTTGTATAGATGTCCTGCGATCAGTTGATAGTTGATTGTGTGGACTACCAGGTTCTTCTTATGCGCAGTGGTATATTTTTGTGATGTGGTACCTATGCTCAAGTACTGGATGATCTCTGTGAAGTAGTCATCAAAAATCTGTATTGAGAAAAATTGTGCATCCAGAAAGTTGTCTTCTAAGTTCGTAGGCTCTTCTCCATTTGTGACTCGTGATAGGTGATCAGGTCCTGCATTCAGTTTTCCTGGTTTGACTATTACTTTGAAGTCAAATTCTTGAAATAACAATAACCATTGACAGATTCTCCCCCACAACATTGGCTTGTTGACTAGGTATTTTAGGGTTGAGTGATCTGTAAATATCTTAAAATGTTTTCCCAATAGGTAATGTTTGAACTTCTGTAGTGCGTAAACCATAGCTAGGATTTCTCTTTCCGTTGTGTTATAATTATGTTTTGAGTCTGATAGTTTTATGCTTGCGAACACTATCAGGTGATCCAAGTCTCTTGCTCCTGGCTACGCTAAGATAGCTTCAAGTGCTATCGATGATGCATCTACATGCACATGGAATGTCTTTTCCCAGTTTGGAAATAGTAATATTGTTGCAATAACCATCTTTTCCTTCAAAGTATCCAGACCATGTTGACACACGTCATTCCATTGATATTTTGTATCGTTCCTTAGCATCTTTTCCATTGGTGTTGTGATCTGTGCATAGCCTTTGATGAATTTTATGTAGTATCATGTGTGGCCTAACGTTGCTCTTAGCTGGCGGACTGTTTTTGGTGCTGGTAAGTTTACAATGACTGTGATATTTGTTAGATCCACTAGTAAGCCTTGTTTTCATACTATGTGTCCCAATAATATCCCAAACGGTGTTCCAAATATGGATTTCTTGATATTCAGTGATATCTGGCACCGTTTGCATCATTCCAACATTAGTCATAACACTTCCACATGGTGTTTCAACAGACTGTAAATTGTCCAATCACCGAGGTATACTTTGATAAATGGATGGATGAATTCAATAAATGATGCGATGACCACTCTAGAGAATATGGTGGGTGCATTCTTTAGTCCAAACGGCATGACTATGTACTAATACGATCCCCATTCCATCGCAAACGTGGTCTTGTGTTTATTCTCCTGTGCTATCTTAATCTGATGGTAGCCTAAGAATCCATCAATGAATGAGTAAGCTTCGTGTACCCCCACATTCTCTAATACTTCATCCATAAATGGTGTATGGAATGGGTCATGTAGGCATGCATCATTCAACTTCCTCAATTCGACGCATATCCTGATCCCTCTTCCTTTTTTCTTGTCCTGTACTACCATCGGGCTTATCCATTATGATTCCTCAATCGATTCGATGATGTCAGTTTTGAGCATCCTATCAATCTCATCTTTAACTTTCTATTTATATATGGGGTTCAGTCTGTAAGGTCATTGTTTAATAGGTCTTGCGTCAGATCTAAGCGGTATCTTCATTTCTCCTAATTCTCCATCTATACCCTTCATCTCTGTAAATGTTGTGGGAAAAAGGTCGCTATATTCACACAACAATTCTGTGATTCTTTCTAAGGTCTGTTCATCCTCGTAATCTCCAATGTTGGCTATTTTTGGATTCTCGACGGTTTCGATGTTAACCTTATTTATCTCGTTTGGCGTGGAAATGACTTATGATTCTATGGGTGGTCCTTCCACATCTC
>SNQJ01S0260005.1:0-12294 GCA_010110895.2 Picea sitchensis | reverse complement strand
TGTGATTCTTTCTAAGGTCTGTTCATCCTCGTAATCTCCAATGTTGGCTATTTTTGGATTCTCGACGGTTTCGATGTTAACCTTATTTATCTCGTTTGGCGTGGAAATGACTTATGATTCTATGGGTGGTCCTTCCACATCTCTTTCGCCTTCGACTTATTCAATCTCAATATCACGTGAATCATCTTCTTCTGGTGCTTCCTCCTGTACATGGTAACATGACAGTAGTTCCTTGACTGTCTTCGTATTCCGTTGTTGCTCTTCTGTTATAAGTTATATTTTCGGTTCTTCAATGAATATGATTCCTCTGATCCGTTTAGGGCCACATTTATGTTCGGGTTCTCATGCTCGAATGATAAAGTGACGGTAAAGTTATGTCGCAATGTCGTCCATGTTTTAGTTCCTTTACGCAATTCCTGGTATATATACCAGTTCGTTGGTATGCCCTCTAAAGTTTGAATGAAGTGGTGAGGCCATTGCTCTGGTGGTGTCATTATCCACAGCGTTTTGCACTCCTCCAAGTGTTTCACTGGTGTCCCTAGTCCTTCATATTTTCGTTGTTTGTTATATGCCTGTTCTTCGTCGAACCATATGCGCAGTAATCCCCTTGATACCAGTCTATGATAGTCTCCTTGTGTGCACCCCACCATCTTGCGGGTATGGCCTTGAGTGTAAAATCCAATGCTAGTAGCCTCTGGTTCTCTAATACTTTGTCTTCATATTGTGTCAAGAATGTTTCCAAATCATTTAGTCTATGGAAACTGGGTGGTTTTCTGATTTCTATGCCTATCCACCATACTGCACAGTCTATTCTTGCACATCTTCTCGTGGATACTTCGTGTAGTCTCTGCTTCCATTTTTCTAACCTGGTGTCTGAGTCTATTGTGCATGAAGTAATGCTCCGCCAACTGAGTACCCCGTCAGCAGTTGGGTTTATGTAATCCTCATCGCGCGCAGTTGTTTTGTACAACTAGTTGATCTCCTCTAAGTCCAGGCAAGTGGTTTCTATGAACCTCTCCCCTTCTGATGGATCTAGTGGTGCTATGACCCTGTAATCTCCAGATTCAAATTTCATTTTCCTTGTTTTCAAGTTAATTAAAGGCCTGGTTGTCAAACTCCCAATCCAAACCGAGTAGTGTCGGGTACGGTGTTGTTCCATCTACTATTTCAATGACTTCAAAGTCTACTTTAGTGCACACTCCATCAAGATATATTGTTACTCCTTTTAGTCTACCTATTGGTAGGACTCTATGTTGGTTTACTAGTTTTAATTGAACATTTGAGTATCCCAATGTTGGCTCTCCCATGCATTGTCAGGTCTTCTTGGGTAGCACATTCACTTCGGATCCTAGGTCTAGTATAATGTATCCCATATTGAAATCCCCAATGTTAGCATTTAGTCTAAATTCCCTACTTGTTCTTCTTCGGGTGTGTAGGTGATTGAAGGTTTTTGGTTCTAGCTTTTCTTTTGTCTCATTGTTACATTTCTCTAGTATGTTTTGCAATATTTTCACAGATGAAGGATCACTTAATACTTTTATGCATGATTGCAAAAACCATTTTGATTTTACTTACTTGTCCCTTGGGTTGCATTCCGTTGGTATGATCCAGCAATGGTGGCATCTCATATTCTGAGACTTCCTTGACTAGTTGCGCAGTTGAATTTGATGTTGTGTCCTCCTCCTGAAATTCTTGTCTGGCTTCCCTAAAAGTCTCCTTTTCTTTAAGCGTGTCGAACTGCTTCTTAGGGTCAATGTTCTTCTTTATCCATTGGTTCTGTGTTGGTTCCTGTCGAACTACATCCTTTCCTATTTTCGTTCCTCCACAAGTGACTATGTTGATGTTTCATCCATCGTCCCTTGCTTCGGCTGAAATCCACTGAACATTCTGATTGTTTTGGTTCCTCTTTTCCTGACTCTTTACTAGTAGTGTCGGGCATTCCTCTATATTGTGGTTTGATGCGTGACAATGCATACAATTCATTGGCAGCAGTGGGCATTCCCATGCATAATGTCCTGGTTGTTGAAAATTGTGACATGTGATTGGTCCTCTACCATGTCTGAAGCCTCCTCTGGCTCGTCCTGCTCCTCTGTAGCCTTCACGATCACCTCTCAGTGCGTTATACTGTGGTGTCTGATTATAATGCACGGTATTGTACTAGGGGTGTGCCGAATTGTACTGCATTTGCACGTTATTGTAGGGTTTTTGTGCAGTATTATACTACCATTGTGTAGTTTTGCATGGGGTTGTGGCTTGCTTGAACTAGGGAATTTCTTACCCAGTCATCATTTTGGCTTGTACTCTATATGCATCTGATGTTCTTTCCCACATTAGCTCCATAGTTCTGCAATCTTTTTCGTCCTCACCCAATGACTTACAAAAGGTGTAGTATGAATTTTTTGGAACTTTCTGGTATTTCTGCATCATCATGCAGTGGTAAGGGTTGTGACCCGGTTTCTTGCATATTTCTCACCATAATCGTCCCTGTGGTAGCGGGTTTGTCATACCTGTCGCCATATACTATGAGAATGTTGGGCATTCATTCTTGTGGTGTCCTTTCGTTCTGCATGTGGTACACCAAACGTCTTCTCGTTTGTCCTTGTTCTTATTATGGTTCAACTGAAATGCTAGATTCTTCAAATCCTCCTTCAATTCCTCAATAGTTAGGTCTGTTTGCTGGTACTAGTTATCTTCCAGTTGCAAGGTTGTCTGCAGAGCCTCTGCCTGCATCTGAAACTTCTGCTGTCATAAGGGATATTTTAGATGTGGAAGTAGTGAGTTGAAAAACAGGTGTCGATGTTGCATCTTTGTCATAAATTATTTTAGTTTTCCCTTCAGTCGCTTGAATCTAAGATCAATATCCCATACAGATTCTCCTAGTTTTTGTCTTATCTCAATCATCTCATTCATGTACTAATCCTCTGAGCTCATCTTCTGGAACTCATTAATCAGTAGCTTCTTAATGTTTCCCAGTGTCCTCATCATCCCAGGGGCACTGTTTGTGTCTAGACTCATGTACCAGTCTAGTGTGCAGTCTCTTAGCATGATCGCTAACTGCGCAAGTTTGGTATCTTCATCAGTGATTTGTTTTACGTCCCAGATATTTGCGTGATCGCTTCTCCTCAAAATTCTGGTAATCTGATAGTGGGATTATGTCCTGCCATTCTAAATACTAAACTTCTACCTCTGCCACGCGGTGTAGATACTTGACTAATACTGCCTAAACTGGCTCCTCTAGTTGTTTCTCCTATGGTAGATGTACTTCTTACTGTTGGACTTCCTCTGAACTTCGGTTGTCTAAACAGTGGTGTTCTCTTTGGTGTATTAGTCGCACATGGGTTTATGGGTTCCACACTAACATTAATATGGATAGGATGGATGCCTTCTCCTCCCATTCTTGGGCCTCTTCTTTTCCTCTCATAAGTTTCATGCAGGATTTCCTCAATCTTCTCCACATCCCATATATCCTCTACCTCTTCCTCATCGCTTTCCAAGCCTTCCCTCACGGCTATGGATCTCTTCTTGGTATTCACCTTATATTGGTAGGGTACTCCGCTACGCATCGTTCCAGATGATGCCAAGATCCACTTAAGTTGGTCGTCATCCATCAAGATCAGGTCCAAGATTTCCTCCTCCTTCTTTCCTTTATCCTCACCTTCTTCCATTTATCCTCTCTCTGTCAGTGCTTCCCCCCCTTCCCCCATGCATGCAAAGAAGTATAGCTGTCTGATTCCATTGTCATTACACCTTTGTTATATAGCAATATTTTAATAGAAGTATACAGTGATCGAATGTACCTTCCTCAAGGTCCATGTAGAAATTCTTTCTCTGTTGCGCTATATGACTTCACGGTGTCGACTGCAAACTCTATGATGAAGCCTGCCACAATATGTCAAGCCAAAAGTCAACTGTGTGGGTGAATTTTTTGTTCACCTACTGTAACTTCTCAACCTGTACTAGGGTCCAATCGAGCTATCGGATCCGGTTCATCGCGTGGTTATCTTTCAACCATAGTATCCACTCCTGCAGTAGGTGGTGAAAATCACAGAAAAAGACTTCGTGTAAATCCGTAAACACGTATTTATCCAAATATTTGTGAGGTGTGATGCTAGGGTTTCTATTGTCTTTCTGGGCAAACTCTAGCTCTTTGGTTCTCAACCAGCCTTTGATTTTTTCTTTCGTGGGGTTCCAAGGTCTAGTGGCTCAGTGGTCTTCTTGTTTCACTCATTGTTTTCTCCTGCACTCTATCTCATCTACTCAGTCCTCTCTTGTTCCTCTTATCCCGAAAACAAAACCATTTGTTGGTTTTAACTTCTCTCTTCTAATATCTGAGTTGTTGACCCAAGGTTCATATCTTTCAGGTTACCAACAAAGCCTCTAAAACTATCGTCCCCCCTGGTAAACCAAAAGGCAACACAGTACACAGAATTTACTGCGCAGTCTCACCCGAGATAACTTTAAATGGGTGGTTGTAAGACTCAGGTGTTTACAGCCTAGGATTGAGTATGAGATAGGGGTTTGTTAACTAGAGCCATGAACTATGAACTATGAAGGTAATCTACCTATTCCTCACAGGTACATATTTCCATTACACAGGTTACTTTCCTAGCAGCATATTTGTGTTCCATAACAATGTATCAACTCATTTATTAAGCATAACAATAATTGTTGAAATAAAGTAAAGATATGCATACATTCATCACATTACATAGTTATTATCGTGGTTCACCCCCTCCTAGGCTACGTCCACAAAGATTTGGCTCTTGGCTCTTTTATTATGGAAGTTTTTCATTTCCGGCGTCGCGCGCTTACAATCCCCCTCTTATCGGTAAGATCTATATGAGGTGAAATAGATCGCACCAGGATCTACAGCCTATGAACTAATCCTTAGATCTACCTTCTCTCCTCTGCTCTAGCTCAACAGCTTACAAAAATGGTACATAACAGTATTGCATAATGCCTCCATTCATGTATTACTCTAATGGAATGTTATAAGAACCTAAACCCTTACAAAATAGTAAACTTACTGTAAAAACGCCAACCTAATATATATAACTCAATCAACCAACCTACCAACCTCTATATGATACATCCATATCTATATTTATACATTTCAGGCTCTTCAACCTTCTTACTGAAAATTACCAAAACCCTAACGCTGCCGACATTAGGTCTTCCTCCCATGCACGTGTGTTGTTCTTCCTCCAGTTTTCGCTTTCCTTGCGCACGCTTTCTTGCATGTGCGCGTGTTGTTCTTTCTCCAGTTGTTACTTTCGTTTGTGCACTCTTTCTTTCACACGATCTTCCTTCTTTCCACTTCGGCCTGGTGCCAAGAATAAGTTAATATTTTTTCCATTTCTCAAGAATCTGTGTTGGTGAAATGGACAATATATAAGCCTGCCATTTATAGATAAAAATAAAAAAACCAATGTGATAGACATGATGACTCATGTAGAAGTATATCTTGCAACTAGAACAAAGGTCTCACTATAATCAACTCCCTCTCTCTTGGACAATCCTCTAACTATGAATCTAATTGTGTACTTCTCTATGCTCACATTTGTTACATGCTCAATCGTGTAGAGCCATCTGAAATCCATCACATATTTCCCCACTAGTCTCAACACAATCCCCCATACATCATTCTTAAATATGGAGTTACACTCATCAACCATGGCATCATGACATGCCTGCTCTACATTTTCCTCCTTAAAGTTGGAAGGCTCTACATAAATGATAGAATACATAAATGCAACATAAGAAGGATATATTATAAGTGTATGACTCATTCAAAAGGTATACCTAGGTGTTCCCACTTGCTCGAATTCCTTCGATGTTTAGGTAATTCATCTCAACTTCCACTCTAAAATGGGATCTTCCTTATTTGAATCTGATTCAACCCCCTGATCATATTTTGGATCATCCACCTTCTCACCTTCTACAATCTCTTGTGGGGGGGTCTTGGGAACTTGAGGACCATCTAACATGATCAAAATTTAAAATTTACATTTGCACTTACCACTATATTTTATTGTGTTGGAATGTAGACCTAGTAAGCCTTAGATGTTTCACTATACCCAACAAAAATACCATTTATAATTGAGGATTCCAACTTAGTTCTATTATTGTCAGGGACATGAATACAAACAAGACAACCAAATACACGAAATTTTGATATTGATGCTTTGTCACCGATAAAGGCATATTCTAGTCTATTTCCCTTCAATTCCTTATGAATGCATCGATTTAGAATGTATATAGTTGTATTTCACACATCTAGGCAAAGACACATGGGAAAATCCAAGTCATGGATCATGGCATTAATTGTATCTACGATGGACTAATTCTTCCTTTCTACAATCACATTTTGTTGTGGGTTATCAGGAAATGTTAGCTCCCTCTTGATCCTTGCTTCCCTAAAAAATGCATCAAAGTATTTGCACGAGTACTCTCCTCCATTATCAAACCTCAACACTTTAATCTTTTTGTTTGTCTTATTGTACACAAGAGCTTTAAACTCTTGAAACTTCTAGAAGAATTTATCCTTCGTCTTCATAAAACAAATCCAAGGCTTCTAGAGGAATCATCAATTAATGAATCATAATAAATATTACCTATCGAAGACATTGATAACATAGGTACACATACATTTGAATAAATAAAATCAATAATATATCTTGATCTATGCTCACTGCTTGGAAAAGTAGTGTTCACATGTTTGTTGGGTGTGCAACCCTTGCACACTTCCAGCTTATGGATATTGAAATTCAACAATACTCGACCATACATATGGTTGTGATGTTTTATGACAATTTGCTTATGATCAAACTCAACCACACACCTAAGATCTATCATGGCTAAAACTAAAAGACGGTTCTTAGTTAAACCAAGAACATGTAAAACATCATTCAAATCAAGAACATAACATGATGGCATGCAAAAAGAGACAAATCCCATTCTACTAACTAGAAATGTTGCACCATTTCCCAACTCCACTTGTACACTAGCATATTGCTCCTTAGTCTATTGAAGGCCTTATTGATGAATTTCATGTGTTTGTATGCCCCATTATCCATGTAACACCCTACACCGGTGATGATGTTAGTGGAAAGGCATGATATCATGGAGAAGGCAGCCTCAAACTTGGATGCAAACTCATCTACTCAAGATGAATCTTCTTCACTCCTTGCAAAATACTTATGTTTCTTGTTCTTTGCCTTCTTCTTCTCAGGGGACTAAAATGCATTGTAGTTGATCATGTGGAACTTGAAACACTTGACATGACTAAATTCTTTATTCCTATGATATAATGAACATGAATTGTTCCTTGTGGCCCTTCTTCGATCCTCTCGTGTTTCTTCGTCTTACCCAATGAGGGCTTGGTTTGGGATTTCATTATTTCTTGTTGTAGTTATTTCTCTCCTTATATCCTCTTAGATGAAGGAATCCTAGAGTTCCTCAAAGGTAGTCATGTGTTCACAACCATAATCACTACACACAAATGAATATTTAAGTTTTGAGAACCCATTCAATGCAATAGACGTCAACTCTTCATTCTCAACCTTCATCCTGATGGTCAGAGTTGATATTTGATCTAAGTAATCTTCATAAAGAAACTAATTATTATTCCTATGTCACTTATGGGTGTATGAGTCAATTGATTCTTTAGAATCAATTTCCAGAATCTATTCACACTCTTGTATAAAGTGATCAATGTTGCATACATCTCACTAGATGGCTTCTCTATGATGTAAAAGGGATCCTTCACCAAATCCATTAGGGTTCTATTTGATTTAGAAACACTACTCTTATGTGTGGCCAACAATGTAGAAAACTCATGAATTAAGGTTTCTTAGATCTTAACCTTGGGTGCCAATCCAAGAGAAAAAATATCAAATGTGTTCCAATAAGTTTCATCCCTCGAGGGCAATCTTATCATGCAAAAACTAAATATAAAAATCCCCTTATAAAAACATTAAATCTACCCTATCTTCTTCAATATTAATGTTAAATCAGTCAATAATTTCAACCTTAAATTATATCAAATCAGTGAGACATCTTAGTGCTAGAAATCCTAGTAGAAAAAGCCTCCGATTTTTCGTGACTTTTTCCAACAAACGAAAAATTGACCAGAATAGTTATGATTTTTTTTAATTTGAATAAGTCGCAACTTTTTCTTAAAAGTCACGAATTTTAGGAAAAAACCGTGACTTATTCATAAAAGTCGTTGCCCAGTTAATGGAAATCATGGGGATAAATCAAAGTTTTTGAGTTTTTTTTTGTCATTTGTGCTTTTTCGTTGTTGGAGAAGCAAGGAGAAGGGCTTGACTCAGTCGATTAGGTACTAGACCCCACCAACATGCAAGATTATTGTTTTTTAAAAGGGTTTGAAAAAAAATGTTGGAAATTAATGGTAATGTTAAATTCTTAAAGTAGAGGGATAAAAAGGAAAGATAAAGGAAATGTCAACTTTTACTTAAGTTTTTAACATTACCATTAATTGTTTTAGGATGTTTGAGAGTGGTTCCAACCTCATCGGACTTGATATGGAGAAAGTAGAAATTCCTATCCCATTCAAAATCCAACAAACTTAACCATTTTCAAGATTTCAGGATTGGTAGGATTGCAACATTTTCATTGGATTTTATAATGTATGAGGGTATGGGATTGGCATGTAATCAAGAGAACCAGGCCATTTATGTACCTAGATGTTGGTGGTATTGATTTTTGAACTCCTATGACATGGCCTTAGAAAAAATGTACCTTTCACTCAAACCAAAATCATTAATTAGACATGTTAAGATTTTTCTACCATATTATAAGGCTTTGATTAGGTAGTTTCATAAAAAAAAATGGGTGTTCACTAATGTCTCTAGAGAATCAAGGTAGAGGAATAGGTTGATATTAATGATGAAGATCTGAATATAAGCAATGGTGGAACATTGTTTGTCATTTATGTTTGTCATTTAAATGGTCTTGCTCATTTATTCATAATGCTTTCTTTCAAAGTTTCAATATTTTTTTGGAATCATGATTTGTAATTTTTAAAATACAAATTTTTCATTAAAATTTAAATATTTTATGTAATTTTTAGTAAACCAAGTCATTGAAATAAGATCGGTTCAAGTCAATCCAAGTTCAAGTCTAAGTCGGAGTTGCATCGACCGATTCTGAGGTTGAGTCCGAGTTTTAAAACATTGCATTGTACATCTACCTCATGATGATGAGATACATTTATATTGTGGTGTCATTTTGTATTGGTTCTCCACTTTTGAGTCCTTGATTGGACAACTATCAGGGTTCAGGATTCGGTATAGACTTAGATGTATCATCTTTTATTTGGCATCCACCACATCATATATATCAGATATTTCTCCATATTTATGTGCCAATGTGTTTATTTGATGTTGTTGTTGCTTGTTATGTTTAAAATTTTGAAAAAAAAGAATATATTTTGTATTTTTTATTTTTTGTCGTGGTTTTCCAATTTTTTCCGACTTTTTTCAAAACAATGTTTTATGGACCCTCGTCAACTTTTTGTCGATGTCGACTTTTGCAACAATGATAGAAATCACCAAACCATGAAGAAATAGATAGTTAAAAACAAAATATGCAATAAGACAATTTTGGACAGTTGAAAGCTTCATTTATATATGTAAAGATGAATTTCATGTACATATCATAGCATCATCCCAAGACTGGTACAATACTCTAGCTCTCCAAAATCCTAGCTAGGAAAAACCAAGAAAAAAAACTAACCAACACTAAGGAGATCCAACAAACAAGTATCAAACTAACACATCCTCCAAGGCAAGATGTATCCTCTTCTCCACTTCTCAACAAGTACAATCTAGGGTTTAATCACAAAACCCTAACTTCAATGTCTCCAAGGGATGAAACTCTAATTGTAGTATTCAAGATGCTCTAAAAGCTCCAAGAAACCCTAGCACCTCCAAGACAAGAGAAATAAAGTACAAAGATGTAGAACAAAGAGAGAGAGTGAGAAAGAGAGATAAATACACTCTTCTCCTCACATATCTAACACAAGATGATAATGAATAAGATGATATGAAAGGACTCTCTCCTTCATCTATATATATGTGGTATGTTGTGGGGTGGCTAAACCCTTAGCAACCTACAAATCCACAAGTAAGCTCACGCATGTGGAGTACTTCACTCCAAGCGTACACATGCTAAGGACGCTCCACAAGATATTTCCAACACTCCTCCTCTAAGACATCCAAGCTATCCCATGTTGTCAAGGGATCAATTCCCTCCAAAATGATAAACATTCATTCAATGTAGGGAACTCTCTAAGCAAGAAACCTCCTCCATGAGGCCAACATGTAAAATGTCTCCAAGTTGCCTGAATATATCCAATGCTCCAAGGACGAATGCCATGCAAACATCCAACTAAGGTCAAGCAACCACTAAGTAAGCCACTTCTAATGTGAAAATCCTTCATGGACCATCCAAGGGATAATCATACACCATGTAACTCAAACATGAAGCACCCACACACATGGTGTAAAAAATTTAAGAGTAACCACAAAAGATAACACTCCCTCTTTATGAGGAAATTATTTTCACCAATACTTGTAGACTCCATCCACAACTCTGCCAAATTTGCCAACCAAAAATCTATTCATTGTCTCCTAAAAAGGAATTGTTACCCATCCATCTTATCATAGCATATTGAACTTCCAAATAATGCTAAGAACCTATGAATCTGAAGGAACATAACTATAGATCATGAACCACTTTCCTAACTCCATCCCTCAAGTCAACATCACAGACCAAAATCATTGAACATTGCATCATGGGTTGTTCAATATGTTCTACAAAGATAATCACATTTTGATACAAGACTAAGATAACATAAACACATATATCAAAATCACAATGATAAACATCTGCAAAAGTCAACGCATAGATCATGAAGTACCAATATTGTGATATAGACAACAACCCACATAGGGCTATCATCAACATATGAACATGAGAATCCCTCTCATGCACCTCAAAACCTCTAGCAATTGAAACAAATTGAACTAGGTCAACTCCCTCTTTCTGAGAAAATCCTAAAGCAAGAGTAACATCATGGTCAACTCCCTCCACTCAAGAAAATCCAACAACCCAATCTCTATACTCTAAAACACTCCCATCAATTGTAATCTTGGAATCAATCTTGATTCCACAATAGGTTTTGAATATGTTTCCATGGAATCCTACCATACATGCTCTACCTCCACAAAGTTAGAAGGATATTTTATCATCTCATTGGGATGTACAAGTGCCACACGATCAACAAGTATCTTGTAAAGTCCACCCTCTCTCACCCCTCTATCCAAAGTCCTCAAACTAGCTAGACTACAATCATCGATGGTGCACTATTGTCCTTCAAACGTAACTCTCCATTACATCTATCATACAAGACATTGAAACAATATTGTTTTTAAAACCAAGGACAAACAAAAAATTACTCAACTCAATAACATCACTTTAAGGCATCTAGAAGGAAATGGAGCCAACTCCTCTCACATGATAAGTAGCATCATCACCAAGCTCCACACCCATGCCTACCTATTGTTCCAGAAACCTGTTAAATAATGACCTTTCATAAGTCATATGTCTTGAAGCCCCATTTTCCACATACCATTGATACACTAGACATAATTTTAGAATATAAGCAAGAGACCAAGGAAAAGGAAGACTCGCATTGAGAGGGATCTCCTCTAGACCTGCTATAGTCCCAACTGCAACTTGTTGGCACTCTTTCCCTTTTTTAATGGACATTGGCTAATATAATTTCTCAACTCATGACATTGAAAATGCATCACCTTACTCAAGTCCTCCTTTTTTATATCTAAGTCTTCCTTCTTCTTGTATCCTTTGTTACTTCCCTTCTTTGTCTTCCCAACAACACTAATTGCATATACTTCCACTTGTTTCCTTGAATAAAACTACAATATGATTTCTTCATGGACGAGATCAATCCAAACATTTGCAAACTTTTCCAAGTTCTCATGAAAACAAACACCATGAAAAAATGCATCTAGGAATGACCAAATGCATTGAAAACAAAAAACACTAACTCATGATCCTCCACCTATGTTCCAATGGTGGCCAATTAATCTCTCAACTCAATGATCCTAGTCAAGTAGCTCACCATGGTATTTTTCTTTCTCATACAAACACTACTACATATGGGCGGATTATTCCACGAAAATTTTCCATGCTTCCACTAGTTTCATATTTTTTTAAACAGGGTGATATTTTCATCGCTATTGCCAC
>SNQJ01S0260004.1:0-12294 GCA_010110895.2 Picea sitchensis | reverse complement strand
TGTCTGTAAGCATATTTCAGTCATTTGTTATTAATGAAATGAAGTCTTATTTCCGCTGCATCTCTGCGTTTATGTGTATTTCTGTATTTCATTGTATTCCTACATAAATCCAGATCACTTAGTCACCCATTTTTGTTGCTCCGGGGAGGAAGGTCGTTGCTGTAGAAAATACTTGAGGCTTTGATGATATGTATTAATTTGGAAGAGTTGCGCCAATAGATAAGGGTGCGAAAGATCCACTGCATGCAGAATAGTCAACATTTTCTTTTCATAGATTGATTGGCCCAAATGGCACCCTGATAATTGTTTGCTGGTATTGGCCAAAATTTGACCATATTGCATAAGGACTGCTCCAATTCATCTCTTGGAAGCATCACATTCCAGGAAAAAGGTCTTTGTGAAATAAGGAAGGGCCAAGACCAAAGTGGTGCACATATCCACCTTCAAGGCTTGAAAGCCCTGATCAACTACAGGAGTGCAAGTGAAAGAATTATTTTTAAGGAGAATAGTGAGAGGCACCACAATCTTTCCATATTTCTTAACAAACTTGTGATAATAACCTATTAAACCCAAAAAACCACAGAAGCTTTTGATAGTCTTGGGGCGAGGCCAAACCTACATTGCTTCAATCTTCTTAGGATCCGCCTAGGCAACGAACTTGCCAACAATATGACCCAAGTACTCAACTTCTAAGGCGCCAAAGGAAAATTCAGTGTGTTTCAGGAAAAGTTGGTGCTGATAGAGTAGATGGAGAACTTGATCCAAATAGAAAATATGGGATGGCCAAGTTTTACTATAGATGAGAATATCATCAAAGAAAACTATGACAAAATGATTGAGAAAAGGATGAAAGACATTTTTCATGAGTCTTTGGAAGGTGGAGGGGGCATTACATAGGCCAAAGGGCATGACCAAGAAATCATAGTGGCCCTCATGAGTTTGAAAGGCAATCTTGGGGATGTCATCTTCTTGCATACGTATATGGTGGTAGCCAAACAGAAGATCGAGTTTAGTGAAGTAATGAGCACCACTTAGCTCATACAAGAGATCATCAATGACATGAATGGGAAACTTGTCCTTGATGGTGAGTTTATTGAGGGCACGAAATTCAGGACACATGTGAAAAGTACCTTCTTTATTGAGGACCATCACCACAGGAGAAGAATAAGGGCTGGTACTGGGGCGCATAACACCCTCTTGGAGCAACTCCTGCATGATTGTCTCAATTTCATTATTTTAGGAAAAGGGATGACGATATGGGAGAACATTGGGAGGAAGAATGCTAGGAACAAGGGGGATGGAATGATCATGAACACCAAAAGAAGGCGAAATTCCCTAAGGAGTGGAAAAATAAATTGATGCTTGGAGAGGATAGATTGGAGGTCAGGATGCACACAGGGTGTCTCAACTACTTGAATGGAATGGAGTTGAGAAATAATACCGGAGTGACCTTTATTGAGGAGATTTTCCATGCGATGGGAACTAATGATGTCAGGAGAACTAACTATGAGGCCTTGGAATTGATATTGTTTTCCCTCCTCTTGGAATTGCATGGTTAATTCATTAAAATCCATAAGAATGGGAGCAAAGTGCATAACCATTCAACACCAAGCACAATGTCACAACCACCCATGTCAATGGAAATCATATGATATTTTAGGTGGTACTGTCCAATTTGAAGACATACATTTTCACAATGCCCACCACATTTCATGGACACACCATTGGCTATCATGATTTCAAAATTATTGATGGCACGGATATAACAATTGGTTTCCTAGGCAATGTGACGATGAATAAAATTATGGGTGCTACCACTGTCAACAAGGATGATGAATTTCCTATGCTTAATATATCCAATGACCTTGAGGGTTTGTGGAGCAAAGAAGACAATAAGGTCATGCAAGGAAATGAGTGGGTCAACTTCAGGTGGGTTAGCGAGCTCCTAGGTAGCATCAGGAAGGGAGGGATCTTCAACAAGGGGAACTGTCGCATCTTCTTCAGCAACATCTTCTGAAATGGCCATAATTTTTTTTTCTCCTTACACTTGTGCCTTGAAAAATATTTGTCATCAAAATTATAGAAAAGACCTGTGACTTTGTGTTTAGCCATTTCATCTGTAGTTAATTTATGGACCTTGAGGGGAGTGGTAGGGGGGGCAAGATTAGTGGGTCGAGGGTGATGAACAAAAGAGGTTTTTTTTTTTTTTTTCTGGGAAAAAACAACTTATTGGGCCTCTTTGGCACGTTTAGTAGCTTCCAACCAAGTCTAAGGGTGGGACATGAGAACTTGGGCTTAGATTTCATCATTTAGGCTACTAATAAATAATTCCTAGAGGAACACATCTAACATGTCCTTAGTTCGAAAGGCCAAATGCTCAAAAGTAGTTATAAAGTCTTCCACTATGCTTGACTGTTTCAACTTGTTCAAATGACCGAGATAGTGAGTATCAATGTCAAAGCATTCATAGAGCTCGACAACAAACTAGGTCCATGCAATATACCCCTGACATGAATTTTTGCGCCATTTCCACCATTGCCAGTGTTTAGGATCCAAATAGAGAACAACATAGCGAAGCTTGGACAACTCATCAGTAATGCCATGCAGAGAAAAATAATGCTCCATTTGAGTGACCCAACCCATGGGATTGGAGCCATCAAATTTATTGACCTTAATGCAGGGAAGATGGGGGTCACGATGAAAGGAGTTGGATTGAAAATGAAGAGAATGAGAGGAAACAACACCATCTGGTTGGTCCAAGGAGGAAGGACCCGAAGTTCAGTTCAACAACTGGTTGACAACAGACTAGAGGGTGTTAAATTGGTTCATGAATTTTGCATCCATGGTGTCAAATTGTTGTTGGACTCGGGTCTCAAATTTTTGAAGGCGGGAATTGGTAGATCCAATCTCAGATGTCACTTGTTGGAGGGATTCCTTGTTTTGATTGATGGAAGCTTGCATGTATTGGTTGCGAGTGTTGGTAAGGGAAAATGGGTGGGTGGGACCACAAAAAAGGACTTATAAGAGATACGTACCACTACGATCAAGGCGAGAGGGGGATTACAATGGGATAAATGGAAAAATAGGGATGTTGGGAAGCGGTCGGGTCCACTGAAAAAAATACTTAAAAATGAAAGGTACTATTGCGATCAGGGAGAAAAGGGGAATCCAATGGGATAGGTCCCAAATAAGTGTTCCGACAGGACCACTATACTTTTTTTTTAATACTCCTGTGGAGTTATAATCCGATCTGAAAAATAATGCAGTGGTGAAATCCCCAAATTCTTAATAGGAAGAAATGTGTAGTAATTTCGCAACCCGAATGCAGGAGGTAAGGTTGCACGACAATAGATCTTATCTATTATGCTTATGTTTTCGTCCCAAGGGTTAGAGTATTCAGGGTTTTTATAGACAAGGTTTTTCCCTGTGCTATAACTCTTTGATATATGTGTAGGGTCCAACAATAGTACTTGGCCCAATATCTCAGGGCACCAACTAAGGATTCTAGAATGTGCCCTTAGCTTTACTACCTGAATTCCCAGGTACTAGAGAGTATCTTCCTGAGTGCTATTCTCGGTGACAGTGTAGCAATCAAGCGACTGATCGGTTTATCTATGAAGGGCTTCGGGAGAGCTAGACCAATCCATATATAGGTGTTGTCTGATGTGCTACCATTCAAAGGGGTACCAACAGAGGTTACAAGGGTGGCCAACAATGTGCACTTAACTACCACTTGTAGTTCCTATGTGTGTGCTTCCCCGACCACGACTTTATGTACTAAATGATAGATCTTTGTAGCTTTAAGATCCTGAAATATGTCTCTACCCTGAAAAAAATTAACCCACAATTTTTTGCCAAGGAAAGTGCTCTGATACTACTTGTAAGGTACCATATTGATTATATTAGCAGAAAAGAGAAATAATACAGAGGCTAACACCGAGATAGCAATATATACAAAAATATTCCAGAGATAACATCAAAACAACAAATTATATGGAACCGCAATACCATAATTATACCTTTATTGATAGGAAACAATGTTCACTTGCCTCTTCGAGGGGGCAACCTCTAGCATAACATAGCTCTATTAAAATAATTTCTCAAGACAAAAATTCTCATACCCTCTACTCTTATTTATACTAGATCTCTCTATCAAAAAGAACAATCTAGATGAAGATCCTTCTAGAAGCAGAAGCTTCTATCAGGTCTTCTTACTTTTGACTTATTCTTCCTTATTGCTAGGCCTTGTTAATATTGGCCTTCATTACATGGAAAATATTATTCTACCTACCTGAGGGGTTAGGGAGGTTTGGTCCCTAACACTTTCCGCATACCATGTGACCTGGATCCCCACCACACTTGGCCAATTTCATATCACATATTTCTCTCCATAACTTCTTGGACCCCTTCATTTGGTCTCTTCCTTGGCTATAAGTAGGTGGCCAATTCTCCCAACTAGTGCATTTGTTTTCCTTGGAGAGACATAACCTTTTGCGCTTGTCCACTTAACTTTTGGGTCGACTTTTTCCTAAGGGGCACACATCCCATGGGTGAGTTGGTCGAGTCCACTCATGCACACCCTCAATCATCGAAACGACCCTTCTTTTCCGTCTTGGGCGCCCAAGTCCTACCTTGACCGATTGTCCAACCTATTGCTTGGCTAGTGTTCCTCACACGTCTCTTTGGTCGGTCGTCTTGGTCACTCTCCTTGGTGCACTATTTGCCTGAGTTGCCTTCGGTTTGTTAGAATGACGTCTTGCATGGAGTGTCCAAAAAACATCCTAGCCAATATGTCTCTTTGGTGGGGCGCCTAATGCATTGGTGGAGCGCCCACCTTATGGTTTCATCTTCGTCAAGCAAACTTTGAGGAAGTCGTTCTATGACACGACACACGCCCAAGGAAACCTAACTCCATCATATAAGAAGACTTTTGCCTCCTTAAACCGAAACAAGTGCTCTGTCTTTCTAAATCATTTGTCTTGGTTTGCGGTGGAGTGCACACTCGAGCTAGACTCCCCAAGCCTTACATCACCCCTTTCCAAGCCTTACATCACCCCCTTTAAGGACCACTAGAAGGTCATCCTAAATAACGTGGTTTTCCTTAATTAAGAATAACGAGTCATCCCGCATTTGTAGATTAATTGGAAACTAAATTATGAGATTTTTTCAAAAAAGTTATCATTTCACAATGTTGTAAAGTTTTTAAAATGTCTAATCTGTCTACGTGTCTTTTAACTTTTTAAATCAATTGCTAATTTATTGTTTTCGCTGTTTTTCGCATACAATGTTGAAAATTGAGATGGACTATATAGTAAATTCGAAGGCTGCCATTAAAACTTTTGTATTTTATAAAGCTCCAAATGGATAGGGTAGACAGTTTGCAAACACCAAATATATCAAACCACGCGGTTTACTCCAAATTATAAAGATATAAAACATCGTGACCTTCCACCAACAGATATATAATTCAACAGGTGTGACAAGACATCGTTGCCAAATAACAAAACAGGAAACAGAAGTTTATTGAAATCAATTCATTCATGGCCAACCTGAACTTCGTAGACTTGACGTATCTGCGACACCAACTCCATATCTTCTGGCTACATGGCGAGACATATGAGAGCGCCAAGACCTTTTGGAACACGCTCCTCTCTTGTGACATTAAAACGTCCAGTTTCCCGTGCCTGCGCGGTCGAGAGTACAGAAAGATGGAAAAACGCGGATGGATAAACCTGGCAAACCTAGACGACGCCGCCGATAAATTCCCCGTCCCAGTGCGCCAAATCTTCCGCAATCTTCGCTCTCACGCCACCGTTTCCTGTGACGGTCGGCGGCGGCTGCCGGGTTTTCAAATGGTCTTGAAACCCTACGACATCAACAGTGACACCGACGTCGTGTCGGCTGTCGAAAGGGCGGTTCCAGCGTGCGTCCCGTACGAGGTGTTCAAGAAAAACATGAACCCCATTGCCAACGACGTGAACGATTACTCATCCCACGATATCGACTGGCTCACGCGATACAGCCGGAGCTGGATGGCTTGGAAAGTTTATCTTCCTGATGCCGGATTTAAACTCCCAGGAACGAACTAGGCGGCTTTCGGCTCCCTACACATTATGTGATAGTGAGAAAGAGTCGAGGGCTAAGTTTATCTTGCCTGGTTCGGTTCGTTCAAAACGTTGATACGACATGCTCGATGTCTGGATGACATTGAGTTCGATGGCAAGAACGATTTTGTTCTGCTTGTCTGCTTTCAGATGTTTCACAGAGGCTGCCTTCAGGCTTGGAAGACGCAGAAGAAGGAGATGGGAGATGCCACACTTACAATAGCCGGGTTAAAGTTTTAGTCTACTAACGCAAATCGACTTAGAGCGATTCCACTCATTAGTGAATTGATGCTTCCATCATGTCATAGTTACATAGTGACGGGCAAATATTTCCAGTAATGCTTCATATCATTTGATAATTTTACAAAGCATTAGTACCATAATACTATCACAGTCACATAAATGAACGCCGAAAGACTATAATAGCTTAAATAATATTTTGAAAATATTAATTATAATTTTAAAACGTAATTGTAAACTGTACATATAACCCTAATGCCAAAACCGTGAAAGAAAACCCTAACTGTAACCCTAAAGTCATAACTATAACTCTAAATTCAAAACAATAAAAAAAAAACAATTAACAAAATATATCCAAACTTTGATCATTACTATTACCGGCATTGTTGTGTTCATGGGATTGTAGGGTTGGGACCAGCATGCTCTGATTGTACGAAGGCATTGTTGTGTTCATGGGATTGTAGGGTTGGGACCAGCGTGCTCTGATTGTACGAAGAAGAGGTGGCAGAATCAGTGCCACATAATGTAACATATCGGTCTTCCACCAAATAGGTGCCTGGGCTGCATAAGTAGAGGAATGGCTTTCTACGCCTTCGGCTTCACTTAACACTTTGATCATAGCATGTCAAATGTAGCAGCAAATTCAAAGCATGTAGAGCCAAAATCAAGTAAATTGATGTATGAAAACGAAAACAGTGGTGATTTGCACTTGGAACCAATAATATGTTGACTCGAAATTATATGCATTCCATAACCTCCTCACATATGTAATTTGATGATGAATTTTCAATTGACTGGCCACATAGCAAACATGGAGCATGAGAACTGAGGATGATATTTCAATTGATTGGCCACATAGCAAACATGAATTTTGCTATGTGGCCAATAATTTTGTGTAAACTGAGGATGATATTTCAATTGATTGGCCACATAGCAAACATGAATTTTGTGCATGAAAGGACTAATTTTGTGCATGACAGGATCAATTTTGTCTCATTATGAATGGTTGAAATGCAGATTAGTTTATATATTTTGAAGGTTTCAAGAGTTTTTCAAGGTGGTCAATATAGATTAAAAATACAACTTAAGTAACCAAAAAATTGAGATAAACAATCATAAACACCTGAAAATTTAACATTAGTGGCACCCATTAATCTTTGTATAAACCTTGACAATTAAAGCAGAGTGTAATGGACATATTTCCATTGAGAAGCCCATGGTGAAGGCGGAGACGCAAATCAAGATTGATAGGTCCGGAAGAACAACGCCTATCAGAATGAGTCGGGCAATGTATGAGGCGTTACATCAATCAATCTGCGCAGTCGTTATTGCATTGTATGTTGGGACTCCTACGGCTCTACAAGAGGTCACAAGTTCTTCATTATGCCGAAAGGCTTATATCTATTGGAGATGAGCACAATTAATAATTTTTTAATCTTAAATTCCAATTTGATGGGTTTATTGTTGATAACTTCTTTGCATTTATAAATGCATCAGTTAACCTGTTTACTTTTTAACATTTACCTAATCATATTAAGAAGTTACTGTAACATCATATGATTGCCACGTTTAATTATTCTTCATCCCTTTGTCAATAGAAATTAAGTGATTAAGATGTGAAAGGTTTTCTTCATGCATAAACCTAGCGTTTTTACTGAGTTTTTCTTAAGCAAAAGTTTTTTTTATCCACCGCCGTAAATCTTTTAACGTTCACCAGCCGCAAGTTAACGGCTGTGCTAGTTTTATCTTACAGTTAGCATATTCCTTTTGTCTTTGTTCCCTCTCAAACACGGACGCTGCCACAACCCCAAATTTCTGCTCGAGTCATGCATTCACATACGAAGGCTCAGCTCGAAGATTATATGTTTCGTTCTTGACCTTTCAAATTTGATATTAGGTCAAGGATACATAGGCTGTCACAACAGTAATTTTTTGCGCGTCTTAAAGTCATGAGCCATGAACCCGAGCAGCTTCAGCTTGTACAGTATTGCCTTCACATCGTAACAATGATATCAGTTTCAGGGGATGAAACGCTACACGCTCATGCAGAAATGAAAAGTTTTGATGGGTATAATTTCATAATCTAAAAGTGGTAAGTTTAAAGGTTAATCATTTAAAAGTGGTAATTATATGGTGTTATAGTAATTTCTTAATATGATTAGGTAAATATTAAAAAGTAAACAAGTTAAATGATAGAAATACAAAAAAGTTATGAAGAGTAAATAACATTCATTTATTTTGGAAGATTACTAAAAATATGTCAACATTTTCAATTGTTAACTATCATATTAAAATTTTAGATTAAAAGGTGATTAATTATACCCATTTCTAATAAATATACTTAAAAATAATTTAGATATCAACCAAAATTAATTGATGCTCTTAAATTTTAGTTTTTAAATAATGCACTGTATAGCTTTGGAAGACCACCTATATTGCCTGCATCGTATAAGTTTATAATCACTGTAATCGATTCCCTTAAATTATGTGCACTAATCGACCACCTATATTTCAGAAATTGCACTGAGAAGTAATCGACCACCCATATTGCACTGTAATCGACCATTGTAAAATAATCGACCACCTATATTGCACTGTAATCAATTCCATTGTAATCGACCACCTATATTTCCCTGTAATCAATTCCACTAGAATCGACCACCTATATTGCACTTTAATCAACAACTGTAAAGTAATCAACCACCTATATTGCACTGTAAGAGATTATGGCAGAAATTGGTTTCATCTTCGTTGCCCCGTGATGAAACAAATTCCTTTCATAATCGCTTAGGGATGTGACTCCGCCTGATTTCTTTGAGCCCATGCACTGTAAAACTTTATATGCACTGTACAACTTCATATGCGACCATATATAGAGATAGGGTTGAATTCCACAGGTAGTTTATGGTTGAAACTGTTCAAGCTCTTCCAAACTCGTGTTCTAATCTTCATCTTCCGAAGTCCCTTGACGATGTGGGTTTACATGCCCAACACCTTTCCAGACGTGGGTTTACACCGTCATGAAGAAATGAAATCTCGTCCTCTTGCAATAGTTTTCACCTCCTAGAGGCACAATTTTGATAATGGCTTGGGGCTATAATTCTCTTGCATCAACAGGATTCTGCGGTTATTTAATGCCCAAGGCTCGATTATTTAAACGCTCACCAGCCACGAGTGACTGGTGGCTGTGCTAGTCTTCTACTACAATCATAATCAAGAATATGAATAAATCATTGACATATGATCAAGAATGTCTCCATTGTTTGCTGGAGGTCGATTGTTGGACTTCACTTAATCATCAACAAATGAGTCAATCCCTCCTTATCTTCATGTGTGCAAGCCAACTGGATTATGAAAGACTTAGTTGTTTTGTTTAGTAGGCCTTTATAATTTTGAAACCCAATTGTGTGCATTCAAACATGATTTAGTGTCATTAAATGCTTTCAATGTATATCCATCCATGAAAAAGAAGAGGAATAAATGTGGCAATAAAAGACATACCACGTTAAAAATATAGATCATAAAAACGTATTTAGAGAGAAAATTACAAAACTTCTATTGGAATATAATGAACAGATGATAATAACTCATTTTTATCATCTCTTTCGAACCAGTTTTGAGAAATAAAATCCATAAATATGGAAGTCAACAAATTTATTTGAAAGATCCCACGTCGTCCCTTTATACGTGGACGTTCTTGGAGGAGAGAATGGCCACAAGATGAAAAAAAAGAAGATGTTGGAGGATACTTCTTTTAATTTCTTGATGTATTGTTCATTTTAATGTGAATGTGTGTATCATCTTTAGTGCCAATAGTTTCATCAGATGAGAGGGTGCCATCCACACTACAAACAAATTATTGCCATCATGGTTCTCATGATCCACATGAGCATTCATTGCATTCTTAGGACATCGTACTTCAAAAAAATTAAAATTAGAACACCATGGTGGACACAAATATGAAAATTCTTAATGGTATGGCATGCATTTCTTTTTTTAATAGTGATATTCATAATCAACCAATCCATACATTTGACCAACGCATAGCTTGAAGCAAGTCGAAATTCTCTTTCTTTGTTTTAATGGTTAAGTAATTCTTTATATATGCACTATAATTGCTTCCCTTAAATTATAGTTTTTAATAATATGGAAGTGCAAAATTATTGTATCATTAATTCTAAGGGCCCAGTAATTTTAAATTTCTATTCGGGCAATTTCAAAAAACCTATCTTTCATTGCTAGGTTATTTCATAACTGTAATAAATTGCTAGAATTCGTGAATTTGTGTGAGCACTTTTAGATTTTCTCGACAATTTTAGAAAACCCCAATTATGTTTGTGTGTACTTCTATTATGTTTGTGTGCCCATATATCAACGAGAATTAGTACTACAAGAAAAAAAAAATGAATTGCATGTCATATGATCTCAAATACCAGAGTTAACCAAGTTTGCACAACCCTAACAAAATAAAAATTGTGTAACCTTCTATGATGGACATGGGGCAAGTGACCTAATAGGCAGGAGCCTGAATTCATAAGCCACATTATCATCAAATAACTCTTTGAATGTATGCTGAAATTTAATATACATGATATTAAAGGAAATGCTACACACATATATGTGATACGGAAGCTGGGAGAAAATTGAGAAAATAATGGATTCACAGACAAAATGGTCATTGTCAAGTCAATCTTAATTGGTGTTGTGGTTGCTTATTAGAATACGCAATGGTCATTGCCAAGTCAATCTTAATTGGTGTTGTGGTTGCTTATTAGAATACGCTTCTCGCAATTTTAAGGGATTTAAATATTTTTTTGACATTTGGATACTTTTTAAACATAAATATTGATTTATGCAAAGTATTTAAAGTTATATATCTTATCCATTTATGTTATGTAATCATTTACATGGTTTTTTTATATTCTAATATTTTAGATATTCCTTAACATAAAGTTTTTTATTTTTACTTTTCACTTTCACAATATTACATTACACTAGCACAGCTGCTAATTGGCGGCTGGTGAACGCCTAAAGAGTTATCGTTCATATAAAAATTCTAGCGTTAAAAAAAATCCAGTTAGATAATCAAATTCTAACAGATAATGAAACTCTCAAGAATTCTAAAAGTTAATCATTTAAATGTGGCAATCATATGATGTTACAGTAATTTCTTAATATGATTAGGTAAATGTTAACCATATTATTATTATTTGATTATGTCATATTTTTAAACAAGTATACATCTTCTATAATTACTTGTTCATTTGCAATGTCATATATTTTTTTTAAATATCTACACCAATCATTTCCTTTTTTATTTTTTATATGTTTATATATGTCATTCCATTAAACTTAGTCTTTTTATTACTTTTAAATTATCACATTATCTTTGAAATAAAATTGTCATTTCATTTATACATGCCAACTATAGATTATTTATGCTTCTTCCTATGTTTTCACTTTGGATAGGTGAGGAGTTCATCCACCTAATTAAAATGTACGATAAAACTGGTTGTTGTTTTGATTATACATACTACATTTAATCATTATTGTATTTTTCTCAGGGAGGGTTATGAACAACATACACTTTTCAAAATTTAGTTGGAATCTATATCACATCACCAAAAAAGAGGAATACTTTACTCTTTTAAAAAATATCATGTTTGTACAGAGATTCACATATTTGACAATACATTTTTTTTTTTTTTAGGATGAAAAATTCAATGTTACAACAACATATTTGTGAAATGATTGTTGTTGATGTAAATTCTCCTTGCATGTGTCATGGATTGATATAGTCTTTATATAGTTGTTGAATAAAATTGTGATGAACAAAGTTTTTTAAATTTTGAAAAAATGTTTCTTTAATATCAACTTCTGAAATATGAAAATATCATATAACCTTTTCAATAAAAAAATTATATACTTATTTTTTTAAGCATGCAATTTA
>SNQJ01S0260003.1:1854-12294 GCA_010110895.2 Picea sitchensis | reverse complement strand
TTGCGACGTTGGATTTCATCACCAACTAGTAGCTTCAAAATTAGAAGGTCTTGTTTGCTTGGTGATTTCTTCCTAGATTTTGTTTACTAGTGCGTGTTGTTTGTTTCTCGAAGTTGACCATAGGAATTTCTTCGCGGAGCTTGTTACTCGTTTACAATAGCTCCCCGACGTCGTTCACGTAGAATGCATGGTTTATCTCCAGAGCATCTGGACGGTTCACAACCTTTGCCTACAACTACACCTGAGGATTCTCCTCAACACGATGAATTCGCAGTTTTTACCACACCCCAAGTGGAATCAACTGAATCTCTATAACCTTTCTGCATTACTAATACTAGAGAAGACTATAGAATTCACCATGGTGAATGACCTTTTGTGCGATTAAATTCTTTTGGAGACGTAGTTGTTACCTCTTCTGGATCACCCGTTGGGCCCTTTCCTGGTGAAGAAAGCCAAGATCCTTTTTGGTCAGCAGACGTCTGCAGGCCCCTCTTTAGTCCTGAGTCACCTATCATCTCCGAAATCAGCCCTCCAGTGTTTTCTGAGACAGAGACGGTACCAGTGAATACCACTTATCACTTTACTCTCCCTGCCAAGAGGGCCCATCTCGCGATTACTAAGAGTGTCCCAAATAGGTTCACTACAGCTGGTCTTCCTCCTATAAACATCCAACGAACTCCCCATGTTACTCTGAAACTACCACCTGGCTACCATGCATTGAATACTTTGTTGAATGCTTCCAATCCAACACCTCCACAAACCCCTTCTGGTACTCTCGGTGGTCCTTCTTTTCGTGGGTACCCTATTCCTGGTTTTATTCTGACACTCCCTCAATTTCCTTCTGGTAATCCTAATCCTAGTGGCACTATACCGACCACTGCACCAAACTTGCAGATTCCCGTTGGTGGGCAAGGTGGTACGATTCCATTTCCTTTTACCGGACACAATACAATTAGTACACAACCTATGATTGGCACACAACTTCTGGTTGGAACTATACCTACGATAGGGGGACCAACCCCACCTTTTGGACAAAATATACCTCTAGCTTTGGCCCAGTATTGGACTCAGATGCTACAAAATCTTCCTCAAATGACTCGGGGGCAACAACCTGCCCCTACTATCAGCCAACCATATCCAGGTATTCCTAATCCTATTTGGGGTCAGGGTCAAAATGCTCAACCTCAGATCCCTACTCAAACTCAAGGTTATAATCCTTGGAACTACTATCCTCTTCAACCACCACTAAATCAGCCGGGGTCCTCCCACTATGGGCAGACTACGTATGGGCCTACTGGTTTTCCAATAGGGCTTCCACCCCAAAGTCACCAGTACCCGCAGGTGAATTGACAATTACCTTTTCTTGCTACTTTGGATTTTCCAGATTTGTCTAGGATTCTAAATGATCCTATTCGTCACTCTCCCCAATGTTCTGCTATTCCAGCCAAGCTTCCATCGGATATTTCGAAATTCAACGGAAAAGTGGGAGAGGACCCGAACAATCACGTCATGAATTTTCACCTATGGTGTTCATCCAACTCATTGATGGATTCGTTTACGTCTTTTTCAACGAACCTTGACTGGTTCTGTTGCGAAGTGGTATATTGAATTACCACGAGGTTTCTTCTCTTATTTCAACACCCTAGCTATGGCCTTTCTTACACATTACCAGTTACCGATCCGTTATGATACTGGGACTGATATTTTGACTTCCTTCAAACAAAATAAAGGCACTCATATATCGGATCATATCCATGAGTGGCGAAGAAGACGACATCTCATTAAACTTGAACTCCCTGATCAGTTACTGGCAGAATGGTTTATGAAATCCTTTGTGAACGAAATTGGTAAAGACATTGCCATGGGTGTTGTTGTTACAGAGGAGCAGGCTATAAGTCGTGCTCAATATCTTGATCTCGTTTATTCACAAACGGGAACACTTTACGATTTGCTACCTGAATTACCTCGTCCTGGTACTTCCAACACTTAAACTAATCCAGCTGCCTCACATGCAGTTGACGGTGTGATTGGTACTACCCAAGCCCATTCACATTCTGTTTCAAATACAACCCCTAAGTCTACTTCTTCTAATGTTCAAAATGCTCCGTCTCCTACCACTTCCTCTGGTAAAACTTTTGAGGTGAATGCCGTTCAATCTACCACGACCGGTAAAAATAAACCAAAGAAAGGGAGAGGCAAGAATAAGGAGGGAAAAAATAATAATCAAACTGAGAAAAATAAAACCTCTCCTGTTAATGATCGGGATAAGCGCAAACCACGCTACCCTTGCCTTATCTGTGGTGACGATCACTACACAAAGGATTGTCCACGACATGCCGAGGTTACTAAGTTCCTTCAAGGAACGCTGAAACCATCTACGCCGGCAGTCTTGTCCCAACCCTTTCCGTCTCAACAACAGGCTCAGTTGGTAATCCATGACCAACCATCTACTTCTACGACATCATATGTTTTGATGTGTACCAGTGATTCTAAGAAAAACAATGTTGCACTCATGACTAGAGCCAAAGATTATACTCAATCTAAGGAGAAGGTTGACGATTTCCCCCCTTTTTTTGGTACAACCCTCTCCACCAACTCCACCTACGAACGGTCCTCTTCATCTCGAACGACCGAGCCTTGATACAGTTCTACAACCACCCCCAAAAGGTGTCGTTAGGAAATCATCTTTCAATCCTCATGCTCATGCGGCCCAGAACTATAGCATTGTCGAAGATCTGGCCCAAGCACCTTCAACAATGTCTGCCCTTGAAGTCCTTCAGTCTTGTCCTGCACAACAGAGGGCTCTATTGAAAGCTATCGGTGGAATTGACCCAACATATACGAATTTAATAGTCTTTGACTTGGAAGATCATATTCCAAGGTTAGCCCCTCATCTTTCGTTCCAGATACAAGTTGTTGTCTCTGACAAGAACATTTGTCGAACTGTTATCGATGAGGGTACCTCTACGTGTGTAATGTCTTTTGCTTGTTGGAAATCCATTAGCTCTCCTCCTTTAAATGAATCACAAAATAATTTGAAATCCTTCAATGGCTCTGGTTTTAAGCCTTACGGTGTTCTTACATCATTGCCCGTTACACTAGAAGGTAATACGGTCCAAGTTGAAGTGGAAGTCTTCGATGCTCCCCTTGATTATAATCTTCTACTTGGTCGTAGCTGGATAGATTCTATGCGCATTGTTGTGTCAACACTTTTTCATGTAGTATGATTTCCTCATCAAGGAAAGGTTGTTACGTTCGATCAACTTGCCTTCTTTAATTTCGATACTCGTACTGGTAACATACCGTTTATAGCTAAAACCCCGCTGGGTTATGAGAATGTCGGTGTAGGCCTTTTAAAAGACTCTTCGTTAATGGGTACTTTCCCCATTCCACCGCCCGATGTTTCACGCCCATCAGTTTCTTTGATCAATATGATATCCATCGTACCTCATGAACTTCATGTGTCTTCCGACCCTTGGATAGTCCCTGACCCTGGAGATCACACTCGTTTCGGCGAAGTCATGTCGTTAAGTCCAGTTGAGTCTGCTTATCATGTCATTCAATCGGTAACACCTTCTACTCCTTCTCTTGATGAGTTGTCTCCCGATCCTTTCCATGTCATCTTTCCCACTGATGAGATGATCATGTCCGTCATGGAGGATACCCCTTGGGACGATGGGCATCATTGTTCCATAATCTTTCTGGAACAACACACTCTCGAGAACTACCAACGGATTTCAACTCCGTCGACCGTTTTTGTCATATCGACCATTCCCGGATCTACACATGATGTGTTTGTAGAAGGGAACCTCAGTAATATCTCTCCCATGATTCCCATTGATATATCAGTTAAACCTGGGATAGTTGAAAATGTTCATATTGGAGATTTGTGTTCTCCGGACAAAATCGTCACCTATACATCTCTGTTCAAAGAATTCCATGACATCTTCACCTGGAGCTACAAAGAGATGCCCGACATTGACCCTGCAATTGTTGTACATGAGATAAAGACCTACCCCGGAGCTAAACTAGTCCGGAAACACCTTCGCCCAGTCCACCCACGTAAAGCAGAAGCTATCAAACTCGAAGTTGAAAAACTTCTCAAAGATGGCTTTATTTATCCAGTGGCTCTGACAGAATGGGTTTCCAACCCTGTACCGATTGATAAGAAAGGGGGCAGTATTCGTGTATGTGTTTATTATAGGGATATTAACAAAGACTGTCCAAAAGACAACTTTCCAACCCCTTTCGTCGACCAGATTGTCGATGACTGTGCCAGAAGTGAAATCTTCTCTCTCATGGATGCTTTCTCCGGCTATAATCAAATTAACATCGCTCCTGAGGGCCAACATAAAACTTCTTTTATTTGTCCTTGGGGTACTTTTTCCTATAGGAAACTTCCCTTCGGTCTTAAGAATGATGGCACGACATTTCAACGTGCTATGTCTTATGCTTTTAATGATATAAAGCATATCGTTCAACCTTATTTGGACGATTTACCAGCTCATTCTTTATGCCGAGTCGATCACCCCACTCATCTCCGAGCCATTTTTGTTCGTTGTCGGTTCTATCATATTCGTTTAAATTCTCATAAATGCATTTTTTGCGTAGAATCCGGCCGTCTTCTAGGTTTCATCGTTTCATGTCAAGGGATCCGGGTAGATCCTCTTAAGGTTGAGGTGATTCTTAATCTCCCTCCTCCTTCTACACTGTGCCAGTTGCAAAGTTTGCAGGGGAAAGAAAAATTTCTTCGTTGTTTCATCCCTAATTACACCGAGATTAATCATGGTTTTACGAGGCTACTAAAGAAAGATTCAGAGTTCATCTGGGATATCGTGGCCAACAATTCTTTTGAGGCTTTGATGTTGTCCCTCACGCGAGCTCTGCTTCTCTTTCCTCCTGATTATAGTCATGATTATTTTCTTTATCTTGCTGCCTCGAAGTATACCATTGGCATGGTTCTCGTCCAAGAGGATGACGTGCACGATGAACATGTTATTTATTACTTGATTCAAAGTCTCACGTCAACTGAAATCAAGTATCAACATGTTGAAAAACTGGCTTTGGTTGCTGTTCAATCCGTTCAACGCTTTCGGCATTATATTCTCTCAAGGAAAACTACAGTGATTTCTCATTGCAACCCTATGCAACATATTTTGACACGTCAATTGCTAGGGGGCAAGTACTCCAAATGGATTCTCATACTCCAGAAGTTTGACTTGGAATTCGATCGCACCACGTCTTAGAAATCCTTAGTTTTTGCTGAGTTAATATGCGATTTTCCTCACTCTGCCACAAAAAATGTAGCAGTAGATTCATTGCCCAATGAATCTCTTTTCCTTATTACAACTAACGATCTTTGGTATGGGTATATCATTATATATCTCCAAACCCAGACTTTCCAGCCTGCTTTGTCTAGTACTGAATGATGTTGTGTCCGTTATCAAGCTCATCAGTACATTATCCTTGGGGATACTCTTTACTGTCGAGGAATTGAATCTGTTTTTCGACGTTGTTTGACGTTTGACGAAGCTGAGAAAGCTTTGAATGACTGCCATTCTGGAGCATGTGGTGGTCATATGTCTGGGTATGCTACTGCCTAGAATATCTTACGCGTGGGGTAATTTTGGCCTTCCTTGTCCAACGACTGCATTACGGCCGTTCAGAAATGCCATGCCTGCCAGACCTACAATCAGAAAATTCGGTCACATCCTGCTCCTCTGCATCCTGTGGTCTCAGTTGGTCCTTTTGCTAAATGGGGCATTGATTTCATGACATGTCACCCTCACTCGGTCGGGGGGCATGGTTACATCATTGTAGCTGTTGATTACTTTACAAAATGGGCCGAGGTGATGCCGACATTCGATAATACTGGAAATACTGCAACGTTGTTTCTTTTCAACCATGTCATATCTCGTTTTGGTGTTCCCCAAGCTATCGTTACTGATCACGGTAGTCATTTTAGGAATTTTATGATGTCTAAACTTACGGAAAAGTTGGGTCTTTGTCATGATAACTCAACACCCTATTATCCACAAAATAATGGCCAGGTCGAAGCAATCAACAAAGTTCTTATAACTATGCTTCGACGGATGATAGGAATTCATAAAACAAGCTAGCACACGATGTTGTTTTTGGCATTGTGGGCATATCAGATATCTGTCAAATCTGCTACTGGGTTTACACCCTTTTGATTAGTCTATGGTGTGGAAGCCATTCTTCCTATAGAATGTGAGATACCCTCTCTGAAGCTAGCTGTCGAACTCTTACCCAATACTTCTGCTGAAGAAGAACGTCTATTGTATCTGATGCGATTAAATGAAACTTGACCTGACGCCAATCTAGTAATAGAAGCCCAGAAGAAACGTGTCAAGGCATAGTATGCCTAGCATGTCAAGCCTCGTGTTTTCTCTGAAGGTGATCTTTTTATTCTCTATGAACAGGATCGAGATGTCTTAGGAGGTGGGAAATTCGAACCAATGTGGCGAGGTCCTTATATTGTTCGCCGAGTTTTGGAAAAAGGAGCGTATGAGCTGGTTGATTACGATGGTATCCCTTTGAGTGAACCCATGAATGGGTTGTACTTGAAGAAGTACTATGCATAAGTCATTTGTTCACAAGTACTTGTATTTTATGTATCATACTTTGTGTGTGTTACTTTAGTTTGCTTTTGACGTTATCTGGTCTCTGCCCTTATGTGACGTTGTGTTTGATTTCCAGATGTTGGAGTCTTCGCTACCCTATATTGGCTTCACTGATGGTGCTAGCCATAGTACTCGAAACCTAGCTTCTGTTGCATGGGAAATCTATGCCCCAACAAACGAACTTATATCTTTACGAGGTGTATGTCTTGGTCGTGCAACCAACAACATCGCAGAGTATAGTGCCGTTATTGAATTATTGGTTGATGCTCTCACTCAAAATTCGTCATTTGGTTGTGCGACTTGACTCACAACTTGTAGTACTACAGCTAATTAATATCTACTCTATTCAAAGTCCTACTTTGTCACGGGTGTATTTGCGAATTCGTCTCTTGGAACGATATTTTGATCACATTGAATATCAACATATTCCTAGATGTCTTAATACATTAATAGATGCATTGGCTAATTATGTATTGGACAGACATTTGAACCATTTATAAATCAAACACATTAAAATTCACACATTATAAAGTAAATCGGTAGAAGCCATCTGTATATATAACGATCAAAAGAGTTTGTTTTTTACGAAAAGTTTGTCCGAAGACCAAAATATCAAAATTTGAAGCTCATAGCTTCTACAAAGTGACGTCATGGATGACGTTCACAGTAACACACAATTTCCCTAGAAACCCTATGGAGCAGTCGACCCATAGCTGCTGATACCCCTATAGTGTGATGTTGATCGCGTCGTGGAACCTCTTCCAGAGTCATATCTGGAATGTCTATTGTCAGGCCTTCTAAATTCTGTTCCACCACCTGATAATCTTCAACATACTGTGGTACCGCTACTACTTCTCCTCGTCGCTAGATAGGAGAGGTTCCAGGAGGTCTATATGGTCCAACATCTGTGTTATCAACAATTTTTTTTTGTTAGTCTTCGAACAAATATATAAAACAAAAACATTTAAATATAATACAAAATTCAAAAACATTTAAAAAAAGAAAATGTGTGTACTTCTTACCGAGGTCTCCCCACTGAGCGTCCTCAGTCAGTGCTAAATCTGGATCTCCTCGGAAATCCAACCCGACATAAGCATAGTCATCGACCATCAACATCTGGTTTTGAAGGCAGTCAAAGAAAATATCGGCATACTTGACGATTGGTCCTGCCACGTGTCGGGCCATGAGTTGACACCATCTCAACATTCTTGGATCTCTAGGACCCATGAAATCCCACTCATCCTGTAGTCTAAATACGGGGACCCTCTCGAGGAAGAAGGACACTAACAAAGATCCATAACCAAATTGTTTCAATTCACCCTGCCTGCATTTGGTTAATTGCCTTTTGATACTGCAAAGCATAGCATCCACCCAGTTGAATACTCGGGGCTCAGTAAACTCGATGGGATATTGGAAGTAGCTCTATAATGCCATATGAGGAGCAGAACTCCCCTCCATCCGAGCTATAGTAAAGAGGATAGTGCGGAGGGTCAAGTCTTGTACCCCCCAGATAACAACTTTTCCCTTTTTCCTCTCAGCCTCAGGTACACAGTATCGATTGCAGTACTCACTCATTTTTAATCCACCGCCTCTACTACCGGGCAGGCTGACATAATACCCACGCCTGGGCAATCCAGTCAAGAAGTATATGTCCTCAATGTCTATGGACAATGTGTGAGCTTCTACATTGAAAACTTGTTGATCTAGGTCCCACATACAGACTAGATATTCCAGTAGTCTGACTTGGGCCCTCATGCCCAGGATGCGAAAGTATTTTAAGAGCCCACAATCTCTCAATGCAGCTATGGTGGGAGGATGATTCTCGTCATTTGAATTATCCTCCTCATGTTCTCATTCACGCCACTCAAGCACCATGTTTATGGCTATTTATCTGCATAAGGAACATACAAGGAGGATTAATGATTTTATTCATGATCTGAATCTTTTTCATTGGCTAAATATTTTTAAAAAATTTGAGTTCTGTGGTTCTCGCAGGTGACTCATTTACACAGTGCGAACCCCTCGCAGGTGGCTCAAGGTTCACCTACGAGAACACATCATTCTCGCAGGTCCCATATGGGCTGTCTGCGAGAATGCCAATGCGCATGTAGAGTTCAAAAAATAACTTGAAACTAAAAAATCAACCAAAGAAATTCAAAATTTAAACCATGAAAATGTCAAGAATGAATGGCTTACGTTAATGCTGTAGACGGCTCTTCAAATGATCTCTTGTAGCTCCCGAAAATCAGCGCCAAATTCGAAGGGTAAAAAGGGGGTTTTGGAACTCAATAGTGGAAATGTGAAATGATATGGTAAAAATGTTTATTTACTCATTTAATTTACTTTTTACTATGTCATTTTGGGTTTTTATGCTTATTTATTGATTAAAACTAATTCCTAATATCAAGATGAGTGTAATGACTTGCAGGTGTGATGACATTGATAATTACATACAAGGATATGGGCATATTTTTCTCCGTTATGGTGTGATTTTGATTGTTTTTTATGGTTTTTAGATAAAACCTCGAGCTTCGTTTTTGTCCATTTTTGTGCTCGTGAAAAACATAAGAATGTGATCGAGCATAGTTTTATCACTTTTTCAGGCTCACCGAGGTTATATGAAAAAGGAACCCCCCTGGAGTCCTCTTTAAGCTCTTTTCAGACTCTCTAAACATGAAAAGATCGCCGAGCGACCTTGCTATTTCACACTCGATAAAGTATTTGAAGTATGCATCTGGTGAGCGATAATTTCTCTCTTTTTCGGTCTCATCTAGACTATTTTACAAAAAAGGAACTGAGAGAGTTCTCTTTTAAGTGTTTTTCCAAACTATATAATCTTGAAAAACCTTCGAGTTTACTATCTCTGGACTCGTTAAACAAACATTGATAGACCCGTTATGGGACCGAACCACTCCTTCTTAGGGTTCGTTAAATATACTCCGAGGGACTCATTCGAAGGATGACCTTATATCAACAAGCATATGTGATCATCTTCAAGCTTGCGTAAAAATAAAGAGGTACTTTCCAGAAATGGTGGGGGGAAAATTTGGGAAAGGGATATGTTTCATTTTTGTATTGATTGGCAGTAAGTGTCGCTCTTGAACATGACACCTCTTATTCATCATTTGAAGTTGGTTTGGGAAATCCATTTGTCTCTTTGTCAATTGATTACAAGGTCATTCCATGTGTCGTCTTTGAGTCAATGCTGCCAAATATTTGGTCGTGTCATTCATATGTTCAAGAGAAGTCCATTTGAAACCTATATTGAGTCGGCCATCTACAGTTATCCATTCTCTCCATGTCGGCCTTCTTTGTGTCCAGTCCAATTACCACGTGCTCTGTTTCACCTTCAAACTCTGTTACTCATTTTGTGTCATTGATGGGGGATACATTAAGGCCCTCCTGTGACGAGTTTTATTCTGTCGACTTCAGCTCATTATCCAGAATCAAGACTTAGAAATTATTTAGTACCTTGGAGCTTGCATTCCTTAATGGCGAGTTTCCTCGCTTTCGACAGTGGGTTTACATCATTGACCCCTGATCGAAATATTCCGTTGGGTGTTCGACATCAACTCATTTATTCACAGTCAATGGATTGTACTATAGTACCTTGGGGGTCATTGACATCAATGGTGATTTCCCTCGCACTTGTTAACGGTCTCATCAATGACTGGTAATCAAGTGGTTTCTACCATGTTTGACTTCAACACATGTAATCACATGGTTAGATTCATACTTTGGGCGACGAGATCGAAGACCCTGGATATTATCTTTATGACCCAGGTTGCGACTTAGA
>SNQJ01S0259997.1:0-12294 GCA_010110895.2 Picea sitchensis | reverse complement strand
AATCCAACAACCCTATAATTTTACTCTACAAAACTCCCATCAACCACATGTTTGACTTTTTATAGCCACCTAGATGACTTCCTCTCTGGAATGAGTACCATATCCCAAACATCATTATACAAGATAGATTTATACTCCCCTCTTATGGCCTCCTTCCACTCCTTATTCTCATATCCCTCCTCAAAAAGTGAAGGTTATTTTAGCCTCTCATTGGAATTTACAAGTAACAAAGGGTCAACAAGCAAAATATAAAGGATGCCCTTTTGCAACCTAGGAACAAATAAAATACCATTGGATTGAAGAACATCACCTAATGGAATATGGAGGAAATGGAGCCTAACCCTCTCATCAGGATAAGTAGAAACATCACCTAACTCCACACTCATACATCCCACTTACTCATGAAGTTTGTTTAGGAGTGACATGTTGTATGTCATATGTCTTGATGTCCCATTGTACATATACCAAAAAACCATAAACATGGTGTTAGAACATAAACAAGATTCCATGGAGAAGGTAGTCTCAAATTGAAAGGAATCCTCCTCTACTCCTACTACACTCCCAATTGCAACATGTTTCTTTTCCTTCCCTTTATTCTTCAATGGACATTGGTTGACATAATGTCCCATCTCATGATATTGAGAACACATCACCTTACTCAAATCCTTCTTCTTTTTTCCTTTATTTCTACCCTTATTTGTCCTCTAGATGAGATCATTCTCCTCCACTTCCTCTTGTTTCTCTAAACATGCCTACATTCTAATTTCTTAGTGCACATGATCATCCCAAAGCTTTGCAATGTGACACAGACCCCCGACCCTCGAGAAAATATCCACACAGGATCGATCTTCTTTGAATCCACAGAACTAAAATAGCTCTTTCGGGACCCCACTGGAACCCCACGAATTCGATCCATAGGTCCTGGCTGTATCGAAATTTTGGTAACCGGGAATTTGAAATGCAACAACCCAAACCACTGCCTCCTCTACTTTCTGAACCTCGAAATGTCGAAATGTTGAAAAGGGGTGCTATTCCTCTGAATGATTTCGGGATTTTGTGATATCACAAGTTGGGACTCCACGTCTCCCGACTCCTAGTCTCTCAAACACTCGGGTTGCAGAATTCTGAAAAGGGCTTGATGGGCTTTGGCTCCTTCACTCCTTTCCCTTTCGAATCCTTGATGTCTGAATCCCCAAATTCTCAAAGTGGCTAAGATATTTTCAGGATTTCGTGAATCAAGAGTTCACGATGTAGTGAATCCAAAGTCTCTCGTCACTCCAATCCCCAAATTCTGATATGGGAATTCACACACGATATCCAATGGCTCTCGATGAGTTGGATCAAACAGTATAGATCCTTTCAGAGTTTCGTGAATCGGGAGTTCACGATGCAGTGATTCCAAAATCACTCACCACTCCAAACCCTAAACTCCGAAATGACGAAATGGGCTCAATGACGGTTAACCCCTGACCAAACCTCATTCTATGTGACTGCTTCCTCTGTGACCACGCCCTTCTCCAAGAACATGTCGCATTTTGCGACTTCATGGTTTTCAAGGCAAAGTGCCCCAGCTCCTTATCATTGGGATTGCCGAAATGCCGAACCCCGAAATACCGAAATGCTGAAATGCTAAAAGACACTCAGCCTTAACCTTCTCACAGATCTGTGGCATCCAACAGTCCATGGGATTTTTGGCACCCCTCCATGAGCATCTCCACCATCCGTTTTCATCTCTTCTCCTACGTGACCTCCCAAATATTAAACTCTGTGCGCCTTCCTCTATATCTGATGGCTATTGGTCCTTTGCACTAGATCTGATGGCCTAGATTTGTTTCTCTTCCTTGTGTACTTTCCTGCGTGCATCTGGACATGGAATTTGGTGACCTAGATCTCTCCTCTCTAGCTGATCTAACGATAGTTGTGATCTACCTTGAGCATGCCCTTCTTCCTTTCCCTTGGAAGATTTGTTGCTCCAAAAGGCCTCAACATTTCCTTCCTCTGCGAGCTCAATTCCTTTGTATATCACCTGTGTTCTATGAACGCTATCCCTCCTGAGATTTTTTCACTCAGAAACCTCAAAAGGTTTCTCGTCCTCTGCACTCCTTGTAGGGTCCCTGAACACAACTGTGCTATCCATCCTGAGCTTATCATAGGCTCTGACCTCAAAGTGTCTCTGTCCCTTTCTCTCCTTGAAGGGATGTAAGTGCCCACTAGCAAACTTCCTACTCAAGCATGCTTTGTTGAGCCTCTAGGGTGTTCAGTAACCCTATGAGTGTCTCTCCTTGACACTTCTCTTTCCAACAAAACTCAAAAAGAGTCCTTCTATGCACTCTATGCAACTACTCAATGCCATCTTGGTAGAGATTCATAGAACTTCAGACATTCTATCTTCTATGAACTCAAAACAAAGTTCCTCCTATCCACTCCTTGAACTCACTCAATGCCCTCCTGGAAAAGCTCTATAGAACCTCATACGTTATGTCTTCCCTCTGTGCCTCCTCTGTACAGTTCAACCTCCAAGGTGTTCAGCAACCTTGAGGCTTCCTCCTTGAGTTAATGACTTCCTCTGGTGTGCCCTCTTGGCACGTCTTTGTCTGAAATTATGCAGAATTCAAAAGCGCACTCCTTGCACTGGCTTATAGAGACCGCAGTACTTTGTCATGCACTCTTGCATGAAACCCCAAAGAACCCAAACCTGAAAATCAAAGAACTCAACAGATAGGAAAATTTGTCTATCCCTACAAATTCACATCTAACATACATCTACAGCATATCATCAACACATAAAGACAATCCAAATTCACATCTAACATACATCTACAGCATATCATCAACACATAAAGACAATCATTCATGAACTCACAAACACATGAAAAACAACATGCAGGAAAAACTGCTCTGTTTGTATTAATCAAGAATGCCTAGTTACAATGTGTTCGAGCTCGGACTGCAACAAAGTCTTGGATCTCCTCTCCTATCTAACCTATTCTCTCTTCTACACTTCCTCCTATTCTTTTTGTTCTTCTCTACCTAGCTGGAAAAAAAAAGAATTTATTTTTACAAAACGGGGCTCCTCGAGCGCTTCCCTCCATCCTCACCAACTCTCATTAATTTACATTCAATTACATTGAATGGTGGTCTAGTCCGAATCGGATCTAGATCTCAGCCTTACAACCATTTAAGGCAACCTTTATCTAAAGCCTACACACATGCATGTCTTTTGGCTCGTTAGACTTACAACATTTAATAAAATTTTCAAATTTGAACAACGAGAGGGTTGCGCCTCTCTCCTTCCATTGAATGGGTGCTTTGATGTGTTGGTTAGCTGGTGTGTAGCTCGCTTGGAGTGATGCTACTGCATCATACTCCTCTGTTGTGAAAAATTCATGAGCTCCTGCTCATGAGCTTCCCAGCATGGCTATTGAAATCCACCTTGATCCCAAACAGTTCTTTGGAGCTATCCATCTACTTCTCTGCTTCGCTGTTGTTGTTGCTTTTGTTGCCCTGTTGTTATGGTAGGTTCTCCTCTGCTCAGCTTCCCTTTGCTGACCGCTTCTGTTGATATGATCATCAGCCTTCTGATCTCCTCAATTATCTCGTCCAGCTGCTCCCATGGCTGGCTCTCCTTTTCAACCTATTCTATTGCACTTCTTCTCTACAAATGGGTAGATCATCTCAATCCCCTAGACTATCTTCTTCCTTTGTGGCCTCAATTTTCCACCCTGCTGTAAAATTCAACTCTATAGTCTTTTCATTGAGTTGTTTCCCAGCTTCCTATTTTGATAGCTTAACTTCTGCCATTTCTCCTTGTGCTGGTTGAATTCCAGCTACTCCTCAGACTGGAATTCTCCTTCATCTTCTGCTGCATGACTCAGCATTATAGTCATCATCATCTGTTCAGCTCCCTGGCTGAAATTTATGAGCAATTTCTCTGAATGCTCTTCTCTCGAAATCTCCATGATTGTCTTCCCATGGCATTCATCGACTGGATCTAGATGGTTTAACCAATTCTCCAACATCTCTAATTCCTTTTCCCATGGAGTGAGCATCTTAATTGTGTGCTACTCTTCTTCTCCTTGGGAAGCTTCTAACATCTACTCAATCTCTTTGATAGTCTCTATTGGTTGTCCTTCTGTTGTTGTACCTATTAGCAACAATTCTTGTCTTGGTCCCGAGAGCCTCCAAAGATGCAAGTTGCACGAAGAACTCCCAAGCGTAGCACGTAAAGCCCCATTTCAGGCTAAAAATCAAGTGAGTGGGTGAAATTATGTTGTCAACGGCCCAAATTCGTCCATAGGAGCAGATCAACGGTTGGAAGGAAATCGCGGTTAGGGGAGTTGCGTCGAGATTAGCGCGATGGGTAGCATCTATATTACATGAAAGAAAGGATATCAGTCGTCCATCCAAAGGACGCATGGCGCGAGATCTAGTCACGTCGGATTTTCAGCATTCAAGAGTTCGAAGGGTGAGGGTTTCACATCGTTCTACATCTCGAAACCCTGAACCCCGAAACGCCGATAAGAACCTTTGAAGACGAGGCTATGGTCCTAGCACCCGGTCACATCAAGCGAGCCTGGTAATGGAGGCAGCCCTCTTCTGACATCAAATCCATCTAGGTCGTTCATCTGAAGGACACGCGGCGCAATATCTGAGCCACAGGTGGGGCCTTTCGAGATTTTCATAGTAAAAGCGTCGAGGTCATCCCAGCCGTCCATCCATCGATGAAACTTGGGCGCATTGGACTTAAAGGGAGCATGAATCTGGGAGCATGAATCTGGGTGGCCAGGATCAGGGTGCCTAAATCAACGGTTGAAGCTTCATTCCGGACCCCCCTTGCCTTTCTGCCTTTAATCNGGAATTGAGCACGCAGCTCTCCAATAGTCAGTATCGGGGTGCCTGAATCAACGGCTGAAGCTTCATTCTGGACCCCCCTTGCCTTTCTGCCTTTAATTGGGCGGGGTCCGGAATTGAGCGCGTAGCTCTCCAACGGTCAGTATCGGGCCTCCTAGATCAACGATGCTCAGGCGTTTATGGCCCCCCTTTTTCCATCCTGTCTTTAATGAAAGAGGGGGGGGTCCAGAATGATGTGTTATTATTGCGGGGCCCCTTGCCTGCTATGTCACCTTTGGTATCGTCCTCCCCATTGCCACCTATTCTCCACCTACCACCTCCCTCTTCCCCTATCATCTATCCAACTTCCCTCCCTCCATCCACATGGCACCTCCTCAGCTTGTCGTCGTCTCGTCTCCTGCCATGTGTCACTCTCATTCCCAGTCACCTCCTCCTATACTCCCACACTCCATGCTCTTTCCTCCTCTGTCCTATTCAGACCGCGTGACATTCCTCAGCTTTTGTCACAGCTCCCATTTCTTCTCCATCACCTCCACAGTGTTCACGCCTTTAACCCCCGTCACACCCTCATTCGCGTCCGCCATAGGGGTCCATCGTAGCATTCCAGTGAAGTAGCATCCAAAGAAGGACCGTTCGACTGATCCAGGTGGCACCATTAGGGGACCTCCACGTCCCAGAAGGCAGAGTTGATCGAGGTCGTCCCCGATCCCAAAAAAGGCAGTTATTGCAGTAGTTGTTGGTGGTTAAACATTAGCTCTGCCATAAAAGGAAGGTCTGGCAAAGGACTAATTCACGTCGACTCACCTGTAGAAGGACAATCCGAAATTTGATGGCATCCGTCATAGGCGCATGATCATCCTGAGTCTGCATAGGCAAGCTGTCAGAAGCCATGCAGACGTAATTCTTTAATGCAGCGTCTCGTTTTTGCTGTTATTGTTGTTTTTGAGTATATGTAGGCGTTTTCGCCATTTTTGTAAGCATCGATGGTTGAGCAAGGCTCCCCGTTGTAAAACTTTAATGAAGCACTGTGATTCTGGTATGCATGGACTCTTGAGACTTCTTGCCTTATGAATGTTAGTTTCTTTCATGTCTTTGTTTACATTGTGTTAGAACGGCTAGGAATTGGAGAATCAAGTCGAGTTGTAACTGTTATAGGATAATGTAGATTGGATCACTGTAACAGTTGCATTGTTTCTAATTAGTCCTTATGATTTTCTTAGCGCTAAACGACTTGGAATTGGAGAATCCAGTTGATTCCCCCTTTCAGTTTCTTGAAACGCCGAACCAAGAGGATCTTGCATTCAGAGTCTTTCTTTTGCAAACTGTTGAAAGCTTGTTGCCCGAGGTAGTTTTCTCACTCTTCTTACCAAGTATTCCACCTGCTCATCTTTTAATCAACTCATTGACTGAAGTTAGATCAAGACCTCCTTTGTTCCTTACATACCAGACCTAGTCCCCGAGTTGGAGTGATATCTCCCTGAGTCTCTACCCATTTGATCACCCATTAAAACTATCATGACATAAAAATTGATGGCCATTGGGCTCTGCTCCTGCAAGCAATCCAGGAGTGACTTCTGATGCTAACAGTACCCGCAACATCTTCCCTAGCGTCATGTTGGCTTCTTGGTAGGAATATCTGAATTCCTCCAATGATCAGAATACGTTTCTAACCTTCCTTCTATATCAACTCCTCTTGTTGATATGAACTCACCTCTAAGTTCATCTTCTCTCCCTTGCCCACTTGGCAGTATGGGATTTTTTCTCTGCCCTCCTAGCAGTCTATGAGATCCTACAGCGATCTCATCTCATTGACCTCCTGGCAATTTAAACTTTCAGCACCGCCCTCCTGGCAGTATACGAGACCTTCACTTGATCTCTTTCTATTTCCCACCTGGAAATTTGAAAGTCCATCTCTGCCCACTTGGCAGTGTATGAGATCAATCGATCCCATATCCATCAGCACTCCTTGCTGACATGAACTCACTTCTGATCTCCCGAGACTTTCAAACAGTCTCATCTCGTTTTCCATGCCTACCTGGCAAATTGGGAATTTTCTACTGCCCACTTGGTAGCCTATGAGATCTTTGATCGATCTCTCCTCTTCATCATCACTGAGATTTCTCCCAACCTTTGGTTCACATGCATGAACCATCTCCTCTTCATCTCTGAGGCTTTCCACATACCTTAGCTATTCCTTCAGTACCCTTCGCTACCCTCTGGCCAACAATTTCTTGACTGGCCACTTTGCTTTCCTCCTAAGAGGTCATTCATACACCCAATGTGTCTTTGCATCATGTTGCATTTGCAATGCAAGATGCTCTATTCTTTCCCTCACCTCAGCGAGTTCTAGATCCATCTCTGGATTTTTATTCTTCTTGTGGTATTCCCTATGACCACACCCATGGCCCTCAGTAGCCATCTTCATGTTCTTTTTTTCCCTCCTAGCAAACTTGTTGTTGTCACTCTACAACCAATAGTGCTTCTAGCCTTTCCTACAGCCCTCCTGACTGTCTATTGACTGTTAAACACCTTGAAACAATCATCACAGAGATTCAACACTCTGTCTTCCTTTTCCTCGTCCTACAGAAATCAATTCTATGCAAGCTCTGATACCACATTGATGGTGTGTATCAAAGTATTTTCTTTATCTACTCTACCTCCCTCCGCCTGTAGTCTACAGACAGAAAGTGGCTCTGATACCACACTGATGGTGTGTATCAGATTATTTTATTTATCTACTCTGCCTCCCTCTTCCTACAATATACAGACAAAAGGTGGCTCTGATACCAGAACTGATGCATACCCCCGACCCTCGAGCCAAGATCTGCACAGGATCGACCCTCTTCGAATCCGCAGAGCTAAAATAGCTCTTTCGGGCCCTCACTAGAACCCCGCAAATTCAATCCACAGGTCTTGGTTGTATCGGGATTTCGATAACCAGGAGTTTGAAACGCAGTGACCCAAACCACTGCCTCCTCTACTTTTCAAACCCCGAAATGTCGAAATGCTGAAAAGGGGTACTATTCCTTCGAATTCTTTAAGGATTTTGTGATATTGTGAGTTGAGACTCCACGTCTCTCAACTCCTGGCCTCTCAAACACCCAAGTCCTGGAATGTCGAAAAGGGCTTAACAGGCTTTGGCTCCTTCGCTCCTTTCTCTTTCGAATCCCCAGTGTCCAAATTCCCGAAATGGCTCATATCTTTTCAGGATTTCACGAACCAAGAGTTCACGATGCAGTAACTCCAAAGTCTCTCGTCACTACAATCCCTGAATTTTGATATGGGAATTCACACATGAGATCCAACGACTCCCAATGAGTTGGATCAAATTGTCCAGATCCTTTCGGAGTGCCATGAACTAGGTGTTCACAATCCAGTGATTCCAAAATCACTCGCCACTCCAAACCCTGAACTCCAAAATGCCAAAATGTCGAAATGGACTCAATGGTGGTTAACCCCTAACCAAACCTCGGTCCATGTGGTTGCTTCCTCCGTGACCACGCCCTGCTCCAAGAACACGTCGCATTTCACGACTTCGGGGTTTTCAAGGCAAAGTGCCCCAGCTCCTTGTCATCGAGATTGTTGAATTATCAAAATGCCAAAATGCTAAAAGGCACTCATCCTTAACCTTCTCACAGATCTGTGAGATCCGACAGTCCAAGAGATTTTCAGCACCTCTCCACGAAGCGTCTCCACCGTTTGTTTTCATCTCTTCTCCTGTGCGACCTCCCAGAGATTAAACTCTATGTGCCTTCCTCCAGATTAGATGGCTATCGATCCTTTGCACTAGATCTAAAAGCCCAGATCTGTTTCTCTTCCTTATGCACTTTCATGCGTGCGTCTGGACATGGAATTCGATGACCCAGATCTCTCTTCTCCAACTGATCTAACGGAAGATGTGCTCTACCTTGAGCATGCCCTTCTTCTTTTCCCTTGGAATATTTCTTGCTCCAAAATGCCTCGACCTTTGCTTCCTCTGCGAGCTCAATTCCTTTGGATATCGCTTGCGTTCTATGAACGCTATCCCTCCTGAGCTTTGTTCACTCTAAAACCTCAAAAGATTTCTCATCCTCTACACTCCTTGCAGGGTCCCTACACACAAATGTGTTATCCATCCTAAGCTTATCTGAGGCTCTGACCTCAAAGTGTCTATGTCCCTTTCTCTCCTTGAAGGGATGTAAGTTGCCCCTGGAAAACTTCCTACTCAAGCATGCTTTTTTGAGCCTGCAAGGTGTTCAGTAACCCTGTGAGTGTCTCTCCTTGACACTTCTCTTTCCAATAGAACTCAAAAAGAGTCCTTCTATGCACTCTATGCAACTGCTCAATGCCCTCTTGGCAGAGATTCACAGAAATTCAGACATTCTATCTTCTCTGAACTTGAAACAGAGTTCCTCCTGTGCACTCCTTGCACTCGCTCAATGTCGTCCTAGCAGAGCTCTACAAAACCTCAGACATTATGTCTTCCCTCTGTGCCTCCTCTGCACAGTTCAACCTCCAAGGTTTTCAGCAACCTTGAGGCTTCCTCCTTGAGTTAATGACTTCCTCTGGTGCACCCTCTTGGCACGTCTTTGTCTGAAATTTTGTAGAATTCAGAAACGTACTCCTTGCACTGGCTTACAGAGACCGCAGCACTCTGTCATGCACTCTTGCATGAAACCCCAAAGAACCCAAACCTAAAAATCAAAGAACTCAACAGACAGGAAAATCTTTCTATCCCTGCAAATGCACATCTAACATACATCTACAACATATCATCAACACATAAAGACATTCATTCATGAACTCACAAACACATGAACAACAACATGCAGGAAAAACTGTTCTGTTTGTATTAATCAAGGATGCTTGATTACAATGTGTTTGAGCTCGGACTGCAACAGAGTCTTGGCTCTCCTCTCCTATCTAGCCTATTCTCTCTTCTACTCTTCCTCCTATTATTTTTGTTCTTCTCTGCCTAGCTGAAAAACAAAAGAAGATCTTTTTACAAAAGGGGGCTCCTCGAGCGCTTCCCTCCATCCTCACCAACTCTCATTAATTTACATTCAATTACATTGAATGGTTGTCTAGTCCGAATCAGATCTAGATCTCAGCCTTACAACCATTTAAGGAAACCTTTATCTAAAGCCTACACACATGCATGGCTTTTGGCTCTTCGGCCTTACAAAATTTAATACAATTTTCAAATTTTAACAATGAGAGGGCTACGCCTCTCTCCTTCCATTGAATGTGCACTTTGATGTGCTGGCTATCTAGTGCATAGCTAGCTTGGAGCGATGCTCCTGCATCACAATGGTGGTATATTCTCATGATAACAGGAACCCTAAACAAGAGGCATTCAATATGGAACAAGTCCATTCAAAACAATGAGAACCAACTCCTTATCCTCCACCTTCATCCCATTAATGACTCCCATTTGATCTCTCAACTCTGTGATCCCTAGTCCAGTATCTCACCACAGTATCTTTCTTTCTCATGTTCATGGATGAAATATTCTTTTGCAAGAGAATTTATTGAGAAGCACAAAAGATTTGAAATAAACCAACAAAATCCTGAAACATGTCTTGACTTGACATTTTACTTTAATTGTGAAGGATGGAATGATCCTTCATAGAATAAAGAATGATTCTCTTTTACTTGGCCTCCATCTTATGATGAGAGACTGCCTTCATAGGATCAAAAAATATAAGAAACACTTTTAGAACATGGTCTGAGAGATTAGATTCCTCCATAAGTGTGTATAAACTAAGCTTCCAAGTAATATAATTGGAAGCTCCATCCAACCTATCACACTCTTTAAGATCAATAGTCATCTTGCACATCCTAAAATAATCCTTAATGCAAAAAATCTACAAAATATGAAGTAAAAAAGCCTTTCTAGGCTTGAGTGATTATCTTAGGAAACTTAAGGTTTCACTCCCAATGATCTCAATAAGGTTAATTACCTCTCCTAGGTACATCATAGCTTAAATACCAACTCCCTCTTCACCTAGAGAGTGATTTAATCAAGAAAGTTTCAATATTGTGTAGAAATTTTCGATATAGGGCAGTTAATTCAAATTCAAAAATTTCACCTCTTTACTAGAGATTTCATTAATATAGTCCCTATGAATTATTATCCTTATGGATAATCTAGAAAATAATTTACTGCAACAGATAGTGGACAATATTTCACTTCATAACAACCCCAATACATTAGGCAATCCTATATAAATGATACCAAACTTATGCCAACAAGTTTCATATCTTAGGAACAATCTTTTCAAGCATAAAACATATATGAAAATAACTTTATGAAAACAAAAAATACAACAATAAAGTTGCTTGATTATCTTCAATATTAATGTTAAAACCCTTAACAATGTCAACCTTAACTTATGTCAAATTAGCAAGACATATAAGTGCTGGAAATTACAAAACCATGAATTCAATGATAGTTGGAAATCAAATATGAAATAAGACAATTTTAGATAGTTGAAAAGCTCATTTATATAAATAAGAAGTGAGGTTCATGTACATACTCATAGCTTATCACAAGCTTGTACAATACTATATTCTCTCTAAAACACTAGCTAGGGAAAACCAAGAAAAACCCTAGCTGCATTGAAGATACTCCAACAAGCTAAAATCATCACTATAAATTCCTTCTTAGCATCATATAAGGCATATTCTCTTCTCTTCCTCTCTTTTTCAACAAGTACAACCTAGGGTTAATTCACAAACATTGACTCCAATGCCTCCTTACAGAAAAAATAAAAATAAAAAAAATAAAATAAAATAAAATAAAATAAATAAATAAAAACTAATCCTAGAATTAAAGAATGCTCCATGAAAACCTAGCACCTTAAGACAAGGAGAGATAAAGTATAGTAATATATATGTTTTTGAAGTCTGACGATGATTTTCGATGGTACAGATAAAATTGATCATACCATCAGACATTACTAACTAACTATCAATTTTTTGTTATTTTTTATCTTGGTGCCTCAACTTCTATCGGTATTGCGACAGAGACCAATCATTGTTGACATTTTGACTCATAGTTGATGATTACCACAAGGGAAACGTGGTGCCCCATCATAAAACACAGTTCCCAGAGGAATGTTTCTAAAAACATGAGATATAAAAACTCACTTGAGTCCATGTAAATCTAATTATGATCAAATTATGTAACTGTCATATTGATCGAGGTTGTCCCCATGGGGATCATATAAATATATAGGTGTTCTCAAAACATTCTTCGTTTTGGATTTTTTGGTGGGAATCATGCAATATAAAGGTTGTAAGTAGAGTGATAGGAAAGGAGAGGATTGTCATATCGGAGACAATAGTAGGAATCGTCAGAGAGAACAAAGGTGTGGGATCTGTATTTCACTTTGTCGACCAATTTGCAGAGTTTGATGTTCTATTTTATGCCTTGAATGAGTTTTCTTTTGATGACTTCCT
>SNQJ01S0259994.1:0-12294 GCA_010110895.2 Picea sitchensis | reverse complement strand
TAAATTTTGATTCTATACTTTGGGGTAGTCAAGAAGCATCAATCCTGCAAATATGTCAATGATGGTCTGAAGCAGTTATACTTTAAATGGATCAGCGTATCCATAGGATAAATAAATTTTGATTCTATACTTTGGGGTAGTCAAGAAGCATCAATCCTGCAAATATGTCAATGATGGTCTGAAGCAGTTATACTTTAAATGGATCAAGAGGTAGCTCGAAAGTGTGGAGAAGAAAAGAGCTAAACTGAGTGATTGTCGAGTGGGTGAAGTTACTAATGAAGACCATCAGGAAAAATATGACATATATGAATTGGATGTCGTTTCTATATTGTAAAAACAAAAAATAGCATTTCTCCATTAAGGGGGAATGTTGGAGAATAATGGCGAAATGCCATGATTAATATTTAGTTTGGTTTTGTTAGAACTAGTTGGAGATTGTTGAGATATTCTCTCAACTTCTCTTTCTAGATTTAGAATTAGTTGGATCTAACTCAAACTATATATTTATATATTGTATATTGATTTGAATGTAATAAGAGTATTATTTTTTGTGTGTAATTTGTGTTATCTCAGCTCTTATAAATCTTAATTATTACATCATGCAATTCCGATGTACTTATTCTTAGAGCTTGGATTTTATTTTTAGTGATATAAAATAATGGATAATATAATATAATATATATATATATATATATATATAAAGAGAGAACATATTTAATATAAGATTATTTATAATTGTTATCAAATATTTTGGGTTTTGTGTTAGTATTGATTATTTTTTAAAACTTGTATACTAAGATGAATTCCTATACATATCAAAGACCTAATTAGGGGAATTTTGAGGTTAAAAAAGAGTTTCTAAACAAAAAAAAATTGTATTTATGCAAATCAACTTTAAGAAAATCAATAATATTCAAGATAATTATGTCAACTATAATAGTAAATATACTAATAAATATTTTTGGAGACAAAGAAAGAAAATTATTTTTTTTAAATGTATTTTTCAATGTTATCCTTATTTACTCAACATTGCATGGTTTTTATGCATGATATAAAATAAAAATACATTAAAAAAAATGTGGTTCATTATTTTGTTTCTAATTTTATTGTGGGTTCAACAAAATTAAATATCCAATAAGTGAATACACTTTGAGTAAACTTACCAAGGGATAAGTCCAAAATATGATAAATTAATAGTTCCCATTTGTTATTTTAATTAGTATTTTATTATTTTTCATAAAAACTCATTTTAAAGGTCAAATTTAACCTAATAATTGTCAACTTTGTTGAGACTTCCGCCCAAGCCAATTTGTAATCACCAAATCTATGCCTATTTCATCAAATTAATAATTATTTTTATCCAAATTACTTTAAATATATATCAAAATCACTATTTCCAATGTAAAAAAAATAATTCCAAAAATGTAAATCCATATTTTGAAAACGATCTTTTCTTTTTAATAAAATCCAAAACAAACAATTTACAAACATTACACTTATACACTTATTTTGTTGTGAAGTATTTTTGAGAGACATAAGCACTTAAAAACACAAATCATTCACCATAGATTGAAAAAACAGATCAGTAAAATGCATAATTATGGTAAACCAATACATTCATTCAATAATTATTATTTTTGAAAAACTTATCATCTTATTTAATTTATTTCACTTATTCGATAATTATTATTTTGAAAACTTATCATAAACAATAAATTTTATATGATTAATAAAACACATAATTATGGACAACATAAAAAAATAATAAACATACAAAATATTATAATATCATAAAACTATAATAATAATAATAATTTGTCATCTTATTTAATTTATTTCACTTATTTGATAATTATTGTTTTTAAAAACTTATCATCTTATTTCATTTATTTTATAGGATTAATAAAACACATAACTATAGAAAACATAAAAAATAAAAATAAACATATAAAATATTATAATATCATAAAACTATTTTAATAATAATATAATTACTAATTACAACTAAATAATTATAAGTCTATATAATGATGATGATTAACATTTACTAAAACTCAATTGGTCTATCATATCTTAAGAAGGTAAGTGATTATTTGTGATTCTTTAGAATTTTGTTTATGTTCTAAAAAAGCATTAAGAGAAGATTTCCAAGATCACCATACTTTTGTTGAGTTAAGAGGTTAGGAAGGTTTGTAGTGTGATAAATATTTTGAAAATGATATATAATATGGGTATAGGCTCGACAATCTAAGAAAAAGTGTTTTTCATCTTCAACCTTCTTAGTGTCACAAAGGTGACACACTCTTTCATCCTATGGCGTTTTAGGAATTGACCAACGCCCAGTTTCACTATGGAGCTAGTGAGAATTTGTTCTTATCTTAGCAATGTTTATTTTTTTCTTTACACTTGGCAAAACAAATAGATAATTTTGATCTTCTAGATTAGGGTTGATTACATCTTTATAATATCTTAGTTTTATTTTTTCCTCTAACTCTTTATCACACCACATTTATTCCTTAAATTTTGATTTGACATTTTTTTTAATAGTATCTTTATTTTGCAAAATGGTTTCTTCCATGATTTCCCAATAGTTTAGCCAAGACCGGATGTCTTTATATCATGCTCTCTTGAGTCGATGGTGGTTATGACTTGATTTTGAAGCAATTTTAGGTAGCCTCTTGTCTTCCATGTTGTTTAACTAATTCTTATACATTAAATATCTAATCATAACCATACTCTCAATAAAAGAGAAACTTATTTATAATTATATAAATCTAAATAACATTAAAAACTTATTTATAATTATATATATCTAAGTAACAATATAATTATATAAATATATGTACCGGTACAATTATATTACAAACATTATTTCAATTATTACATACATTCTTTCTACTAAAACCATATCCGCAAAATGTAGCTCTCTTATGAGAAAACATTATTTTTTTAATTATTTTTAGAATGGATTTATAAATGTTTAAGGTACGCATATGAGTTTAGTTTATCATAAAAATTCATTCTAATTATGTTATTACAATAAGATTATGGTAGAATTAAATGAAATTATTTTCTTTCAATTATGTTTTTTAATATAAAAATAAAAAATTATTTATATTGTAATTTGAATTTAAGATTTATACTTTTATAATATGAAAAAAATAAAATTTTAGAAATAACTTTTTCTATATAATTTTCTTATTCTCTAGCAATAAAATCTTCCAATTTCTATAAGATTAATTTCTTGTAATAAAAAATGGTAGAAATTTTAAAACCTATACAAAATATTTGAAAATGTATACCACTTATAAGTTTCATTTTAAATATTATTAATAAGTTTCATTTTAAATATTATTAAGATGGGATAAGATTTCCATGCTCAAAGATACATATCCAACCTTAAAGTGTAGTCTTTGTGCATGAGTAACTTAATTAAATTATTCAATAATTTGAAAATGTATACCACTTATAAGTTTCATTTTAAATATTATTAATAAGTTTCATTTTAAATATTATTAAGATGGGATAAGATTTACATGCTCAAAGATACATATCCAACCTTAAAGTGTAGTCTTTGTGCCCATGAATAACTTAATTAAATTATTCAATAACTTTGTATTACTAAGAAATTTTGGATTTATTTGTAACCATCTTTATTTCTTCTTTGTGCTTAACCATGAATAACTTAAAATAAATTGTTCAAGAACTTTGTATTACAAAGAAATTTTGTATTTATTTGTAATAATCTTTCTTTAATGTTTTCCAAAAAAAATAGATAGTATTTTATTTCTGAGATAAAAATAAAATTGTAAGTTTAGATGATTAAAAACTTTGCTAATTGTAAGTCTACCATAGTTTGAATGATAAGTGAAAAAATAACCACTTATCCTAGCAAGTACAATTTTTCATAGTTTGAATGATAAGTAATAAAATAACCACTTGTCCCAGCAAGTACAATTTTTCATATAATAAAATGTAAACTAAACAAAGATTTCACTTATTACAAAAGGTTGCTACAATTTTTATTTTTTTTTCTAAAAAATCCTTTATCAAACAATAAATAAGGAATCCTAAATCATCAAAATGTCATAAACCTTGTAAATATAGTGTTATTATCCCATTCCTAAAAAAACGAGAGAGAGGGGTTATGTTAGCTAGAGTGAAGAGTCATGAAAATAATTATTGGAGCCATATTGGGTCTTTTCTTGGACTTTCCATAAGCCTCATTGCATTTCCAATCCCATTTTGGAGAGGCGGTCCACTTTTAGGTTCCTTCCACCATGGAAATGATGAAAGGTGAGGTAAGAAAAATCCTATAGCCTATTTTTTATATCTTGAAAAATATTCATAAGTGCATAATTATATAAGTTGTAATCCCTATTAATTTAGTTTATGATTAACTAAGATTATCCATAAATAAGAAGATGAGAAATTCCCCTTTCCCTCATTAAATAAATGGAGAGTTTAACAACCATGAACTCACTGAAATTATTGGTGTCCACCAAAATTCATGCTGATAAGGAGATTATATTACTGTTTGAAATATGGATTAGTCCCCTCTCCCTTATCTTGGAGGGGTCCGTTGAGATTCCTTGTTAAAAAAAATACTAAGGGATATCTATTTGAATTTGATATTCATATTGCTTGCTCGATACATTTGTATGCATGATTTGGAGATAAGTAGCGACGATGGATAATACTTTTATGGTATTGATATATGATGAAGGATCATTTTCTTCAAATATGGAGTGATTTCATGCTATCCACATTTCCCAAGCTATGATCAAGGGAAGTGCTTTATACTTTTTAAAATGTTGATTAATGAGCCAATTTTCCAAGGATTCATCTATTAATGTTTCCTCCCAAAGACAAGAGGGCCCTAAGGTCCTGTTGACCGCCTATTAAACTAAGGGTTCAAATCCATGTACCATGAAGATATGCATCATCAGGTGAAAACAAGTCAAAGAATTTTTGGTTCTAAAGGGCAAATTTTGCTCCAACACACAATTTTGTAATCACAATTTCCGCACCCCTGCGTGGGTTTATAATGTAATAGGTCTGCATGGATCATATTTAGGTCAGTTACCTTAGGATTTATTTATTAGGAGAGTTCATTTCACTGATTTGTTTTTTATCCTTGGGAAATTAATCTGCCCTAACCAGCCTTATTAATTTCCCTTGAGTTTTTCACTCCCACTAGCAATAAATCCTCCAAAGTGGTGAAAGGCATTTTAATCAACCCATCCTCTAGTAGATAGTGTTTATGAATGATGTAAATGAACATGTAAGACATCAAAAAACGTTTCATGATTTTTAGTCGAGTCTAGACAGGTTTTTTTTTAATTAATTAAAATTTCCTAAGGTTGGGATTTTAATTAATTAAATTAATTAATTAATTCCGATGAAAAATTGTAAAAGATAGCTCCCTGGTATTTTGATAGGGGTATTTGTACTCAAAATAAATGGAAAGAGACCTTCTACACCCTTGGACCAAGTTTTAACTTTGTCACACAAGTTTTGTTAGAGTTTTGTCCACTTAGGAGTCTTAGTAAGATAAAAGCAATTTTAATTGCTAAACCCAAGACATGGGAAAATGTCAATTTTGTAATAAATGATCAAATGAGGTAAAGTAAATATTAAGTTTGATTGAGAGAGACCCTCCTAACCTACCCCAACCATTTCCTAACAGTTACCCACCTCATAACTTACTTTTTAATTATTTCTACCTTGGGATTTGCGCCCCCATTAGGGAATGCTTCCCCGCTCCTTTGTAAAGTTTGGAAACTCCGTAAATATGAGTCGTGGGCTCCCCCTTGATGAGGTGCACCATTCCTATTCTTACACCTCACCTTGGGAGTGTGTCATACACATTCCCCCACACCAACACTTGCTAATTCCTTCAAAGCTCACACTTTCCTTGAGGAGATACGCCTTTCCTCTTGGAAAGTGGAAATATCTCATAAAAAAGATGGAATATCTCTTTAAGGAAAGCATGGGCCTCCTCTCCTAGCCTTTGTGCCTTCCTCAAGCATCCACCTCACTGCTCCAGTCACCCAACTTGCCATAACCTCTCAAACCTAAAAGTTATGCACTACCTCTCCTTGAGTTGTCTCTTGGCTTAGATTTTGGACACTTGTCTAAGATCCAAGAGGGGTATCTTGGGTCTCTCATGCTATTTAAGAGACCTTTCACTCCCTCATTCAACACCATTCTTCACAATATTGTTATGCTACCAATTTCTCCTCTCTCTCTCTCTCTCATTGTCATCTTGCTTTGGTTCACTTGTTCTTGAAGAGCTTGGAACAACTTTGTTGCTACAAACTCTTTCATTGGATAATAAAGGAATTGCTTTGGAGGAAACATGGAACACTTGAATTTGTCCAGACTTCTATTGTATTGTGAGGTGATACTATTTTTATTTGATTATTATTGTGATCATTGAGAAGTATTTCTTAAGTAAAACTTTGTTTTCTTAGTTGGGTTTAGTAAATTTATGATGGCTAGCCTACATCCATTGTATCCATTTATAATACTAACTTTGTTGTATTATTCATGCATGAAGTCCATTATCTACTTTATATCACACTTTATTGAAGTTTGCAGATCATCTTGAAGAGAGTTGTCGGGATAGATTAGAGAAAGGATTTACTCTCGTCTCTTACTATAGCCTCACAACTTTCTAATAATATTTCTCTTATTTTAACATTCACATTTTGGGTGATAACTTTCTTATATAAGTCAATAAATTCAAATTTATTTATGGTTTTTACATGCAGGAAACTTCTCTTGAAAAATAGAAAATTTCCTTAATGTTGTGAGTGTGTTGCAACACAAATCAACAAGCAATAGCTTGCTAATTTCTGTAGGTTCTCGCTAGGTTAAGGGTGGATGCTGCCCGATTTAAAGTACAACACACCTCCAAGAACCTTCTTTCGAAAGTGGTAACATTTCTCTTCTTCCTCTTTCAATCTAAACATTGTAAGCAAGCTGAAAGGAGTGTACCCAAGTGGCTTGAATTCTTTCATTTCAATTTTGCATTTCAAGTCTTTAGCTTAGTTTCTTTTCCATATTTACTTCATAGTTTAGCTAATTAGTTGTGATATCTACATGCATGATTAAAATTAAAATTATCTAGAGTAGATATCACACATCTAATTGCTAGCTTAAAGCCCGTGGAGGCTTAGATTAAATCTTCACTTTTTTTCGTTGCATGCAACCAATTTATTTCTTAAATATTTATCTTACACACATGCATGCAAAATTTGGTTATATAGTGGCTTAAATAATCGTCATCTATGATTTTGCAAGTATTTTCAAGTCTTTTACATTTCACGTGTGATAACTCATAACTTAAGAATTTAACCTGCAATCTCATTGTTTAAAGGCTCCAGCCTTCACAACTTTCATTTTTAGTTTCGACACTTTGAGCAAGATTTACAAACTCCAACACACTTCAACACTTAGCTCATAGGTTTAATAATTAATTTATTAGACTTATTAGGACACCATTACCAACCATCTTTGCCATTTAAAACGGGGTCAGAGGAAGGCAATGGAAGGTGCGCAACATCTTTTCTGGGAGTACTCTAATCTTAGGAATGACCTATGGAGCTAGGGTGGGCCTCGTTGCCTAACTTCTTCAACACCCAACAATCACTTGGTAATTGGGGGACGAAAGTATTGGGTTGACACTTATACATGATTAAAATCAATCTCACTTAACCACCTAATCTAATCCTTGGTCTACAACATTGGCATTTTAATTTTACACTTGCAAGCACACTGATCTCATTATCTTTATTTTACACGAAAGTCATTTTATGTGTTGTGGAATAATTATCTAAGTGGTTACATCTATCATCTGGAACATTTTTACTTTTCAAGAATTTCCTTTCTATTGTTGTTCATGTATTCATGGTGTGATCCTTCAAGAATTTGTGTATCCACCTGGAGGCACTCTCTTGGTTGGGTCTTGAGTGACTTTCATCTTATGTTCCATTGATAAGCAGTCCAATAGAGAAAGATATATTGTGAGCATGCTTGGATTGATGTTTTCATGATCATCTTACCTTGAATATCTTCACTTCCTGCACATTCAAGTAATTTGTTAGTATATTGTATACCTTGTATCAATTGTATCTAGTTTAGTCTAACTCTGTATATCTTAGATATTCTTTTTGTATATTTGTATATATATTTTATAATATTTGTGATTTTGTAATCATCTTGTAATGAATCTCCCCTTAACTTAGTTGACCCCTGCCCAATATTAGGCACTAGTCTTGGTTTCCCTAGGAAAAGGTTTTGACTGCCATCTTATATTGTTGCATCTTGCATTGTTTATTAACATCATAGGCTAGATTCCCCCTCACCTGTTAACTAATTAAAACCATCTCCTACAACTTAAATGTAAATATCATCTAGTAACTAGGGTCTACCTCCCTTGGCTTCCCTAGGAGTTAGCCTAGATGGAAGAGGTTCAAGTCAAAGTGACAGCCTGGACTTTGAACCTAGGCATTGTGTCTCCAAGGACACACTAACTAAAGAGGAATTAGCTCACGTTTGCAAGTGTGTATAAGGATGGAAACATCTTTGGCGTCGTTGTCGGGGATAATTCATTTATCCTTGGTCAAAACGACTTAACTTATTCTTTTACAACTAAACAATAAAACCTTTAGTCCATAAAATTATTTGAACTTGCATTAGTTGATTTAGTGTGATTCCTTTCCAAGTGGTGACTCCATTGAAAAAATATGTCAAGTATATTACTAGGAGCATTGCACAAGGATTGATTTACTCTTTTCCTGAACTTGAAAAGGATTATAGGGGGAAGATAAATCGCCTTACCTCTAGGTGGCTACTTGAAATTCTTAGAGAAGAAGCACTCACTGATATCCAATTCTTGTTCCAAACTAATAATAAACCAATTGTTAAGAATCCCACTAATACTCCTAACGCAACCATGAGTGCATTTTTGAGGCCTTTGAATTTTGCTGCAATCTAAGGTGCCCCACACCAAGTCCCTGAGAAAGCCATAGACAAGTTACCTACGTTTCAGGGAAACAATGCAATCAGTGCAAAGTCTCACATCTTAAATTTCCATATGTGTGTTGAAATATATTGTAGAGGTCATGATGAAGAAGATGTAAAGATGACCCTATTTGTGTATTCGCTAGAAGGTGATGTTGTTGAATGGTTTACGGATTTTGATCCAGCTAAATTTAGCACCATTGATTCAATATTGGATGAATTTAGGAAGAGATGGGGCGATTAGAAGGAACACGGGTTTCATTTAGTTGCCCTTACTTCTATCCATAAGAAAGAGAATGAAACTATGGAGGAATTCAACACTAAATTTAACAGTGTAGTGAAGAGTCAGCATGATGATATAAAACCCTCAGATGTTGCAGTCTTGATATATTATATGGAGTATTTTGAGGGGGAAATGAGGTATACCCTAAGGGATAAGGATCATCAAACATTGAAAGCAGCATAAACCACAGCTATCAAAATTGATAAAAACATGCAGGATGCTAGGAAGTATAACATCCTTCATTTTACTAGAGGATCTTCTTCTCAACCTTATGAGGAGAAGAATAAAAATGTTGAAACCCAAAATTCCTCTAATGATGGCATGAATGAACTTACTCAATTGATTAAAAAAATGTAAATTGATCATGCCAATCAGATCAAGCAAATGGAGATCAACCAAGCGAGTCATATCAATGCCATATAGAACAGGTTGATAGCCATGGAAAGGGGTCAAAATAATAGGCCCCAACATAGGTGAAATGATAAGTGGCCTAAGAAGCCTCCTCCCTAAGATCAAACACCACCAAATCCATTTGAATACACTAACTGGGTTGACCACCGGGCTATTCATTATTGTAGACCTTGTGAGAAATTCCATGATGAGTCAACTTGTCAAGTCTTCCTTCATCTTAGTGATGAAATGGGACCTTATGGATTAGAAAATGAGCAGTTTAATATGTTTGGTCATGAGTATAATGTTGGCAGGTATCATTGGATGGATTTTGGTAAACATAATGAGGGGGAAAACAACATGAATTGCATGAGTGATGTCGTGGTGGATAGGGAAACATAAAAGTTTGGTCCTAATACTACTCCACAACAAGTGGCTGAAATGGAAAAGTTTAGAGGCATTACCTACCAACGGAAGGGAAACAAAAGTCAAGAAAAAAATAAAACAAACATTCCCAAGGTAGCTCCCACTCCCCCTAAGTCAAATGTGCATGCAAGCTCAAATTTAAATATTGACTTAGGAGGATGGTTAAGTAATGCAAAGATGTTGGTTCCTGTGTCAGAAATAATGAAGATTCATTCTCAGAGGGAGAAGATACTAAGATAAATATATTGTCCTTATTAGAAAAGTGTTGACACTCCACCAACAAGAACTTATCAGAATGCACTGGTTATTTTGCAAAATATGGCTAGGGGCAATGAAAATAATAGACCGTTCTTCCTATCCTTCTTCGTGAATGATTTTATCCTTCATAATTGTATGCTAGATTCAGGAGCTAGCTCAAATGTTATGACTAAGAGAGTAATGCAACAATTAAACTTAAGGATATCTAGACCCTATCATAACTTTTGTGCTATGTATAGAAGAACAATAGTGATGCATGGTTTGATTAAAGGATTACAAGTACACTTGGCTGCATTCCCAGATATCATGATTGAGATGGACATTGTTGTGATTGATGTACCAAATTATTGGGGTATGTTGCTAAATAGGAAGACAACTGCAGATTTAGGTGGTAATTTGCAGATAGATTAAGTTATTCCACCATTCAAACTCCAAATGGTTCAACGTTTATATTAAATAGAGAGTTGGAAAGAAAGTATCACATGGAAGATCCTAGGAGAAAGGATAATGAGATTGTTTATCACGAAGTAGAAATAGGATGTTATGAGATAGCGTCTACTCCCGTAACATCTACCAAGACGGAACTGAAAAGTAGACCCTCAAGAATTTGCAATGTTTGGGACCCCATGGATTCTTTTGATGGGATTTTTCTTGAGGAAGATTTGGATAAAACAAATAATGGTTTTCCTCCTTTAGAATCAAAGTCAGAGTTGGATTTTTCAGTAGAAGATGTGTTATCAGCTCATACTTTGTCAAATGAAATAGTTAGATGGCAACACAAGTGAGATTGAATTCTTTGGCCACACCCTCATTATTTTTCATAAATTGGGAAAATGAAAGATAGATTGTGTGATGAAATTATGATGGAAAGTAGTAAGGATGATATGGTTAATCGTGAAAAAATAAACTATATCGTCACTAAGAAAATATATGCCAAGCCCTTCAAGGAAAAATGAAGTTCACAATTTTTTCACTTGGTACCTATGGAAAACCATTAGAAATGTTTTAAGGGGAACTGCCCGAAGTGGCCTACGGTTAGAAACTGGGATTCACATGGAATGATCAAAATTCAACATAAAGTGTATCAGTCTTCTAGAAACTCTTCTCAGCCAATGGGATGACAAAAAGTCAAACATGCTAGTGAGAGGACTCCTCCCTGAAGAGTTTATTCATGCGGTAACTTGGTGTCAAAAGGGACACCCTCTGTAACGTATTCCTAACCCTTCTCCTTGTATTTCAGTTTTGTAATATTGTATTCATTATGTGGATATGTACTTAGAATTATTTATATATCATAGATTCATTTTGTAATTATTGATGTTTTACAATAGTTATTTCATTATGTAAATTTTGTTTATAGCATTTTATTTATTCATTTGATATATATGTATGCTTATGTTGGATATTGGTGAGCACCTTTTTTTATATGTTGGATTCTCGTATGCTCTCTGTCCCATGTGAGAAGATCGAACAGACGTCCCCATGTTGAGCCATATGTTGACCTCATATTAAACTATGGGGTCAAATCCATGTACTATGAAGATATGCATCATCAAGTGCAAACAAGTCGAACACTTTTTGGTTCAACAGGGCTAATTTTGCTGCATCACATAGTTTTGTAATCGGAATTTCCGCACCCTTGGGTGGGTTTATAATGTAATAGGTCTTCATGGATCATATTTAGTTCAGTTACCTTAGTATTTATTCATTAGGAGAGTTCCTTTCACTAAATGTCTTTTATCCTCACGATATTAATCTCGCCTAACCAGCCTTATTAATTTCCCTTGAGTTTTTCACTCCCACTAGCAATAAATCCTCCAAAGTGGTGAAAGGAGTTCTAATGAGGTCATCCTATGGTAGATAGTGTTTATGAATGATTTAAATTACCATGTAATACAACACAAAAA
>SNQJ01S0259993.1:0-12365 GCA_010110895.2 Picea sitchensis | reverse complement strand
CAAAGGGGCCACGGGCTTTGGGGAGGAGTGGTGGGCGACTGGGTGGAGGGGAAGGAGGATGGGGCCGCGTGGAGGAGAAGGGAGGTGAGGGGGTGTGGGGAGGCCACGTGGGAGGGATATGGGAGGTGGAGCTCATGTTGGGGAGGTGAGGGCCAAGAGGTATGCATGGTGGAGTGGTGTGGAGGGAATGGGAAAGGTGGGAAAGGAGTGGCCTGCGCGCAAAGTGGGGAGGAGGTGCAGCGCACAGGAGGGTAGAGGAGTGGTGGGGCTGCGGGAGGGAATGGAAGAGGAGGCCACACAGAGGCGGAGGCCAAGGTGGTGGTGCAGCGGGAGAGTTATGAGTGGTAGTAGGGAAAGGGAGGCGCGCGCGTGAGTGGAAGGGAAGGAGGCTGCGGAGGAGAGGTAGTGTGCGGAGGTGGAAGAAAGGAGGAGGTGGTTGTGGGAGGCGAGGTGATCCGTGAGGGAGAATATTGGTGAGCGCGCGGGAGTGGCGGTGGTGGTGGCGCCTAGGTGGTGGATGGGTGGCCAGCCACTGTTTTAAAAATTAAAATTGAAAACATTAGGAAAAGTGGGTTTTCTACCAGCAGAAAGGACGGGAGGTTTTGGGTTCTAATCCCCTGCCTTCCACTTGGATTTTTGGGCAGTTCTTTGAGGTTTCTGGGCAAAGGAAAAGGGCAGGGTTGGGGTTCAAATCCCAGGGCTTCCCAGTGACATGCCCAGGCCTGCAACCTCCAATAGATAGCTTCATAATTTTAAAATTCTAAAGGAGCCATGGAGGCTTGGGCCTGGTGCCCAAGAGGGGTTCGAATCCCCTCTCCTTTGCATCTTTCAGCACACATACAATCTGAATGAACTTATCCACTAACAATCAAACTGAACCAGCAAGCAACATCACCATTGAAACAGGCAAACAAACACCAATTTCTTCTTCCAGGATCTCAAAATAACTAACAACATTTTTTTATTGGTTTTTTGGAAATGACATTAATGGATTACCTGGCTAATTGTTTGGAGATGGAAGCATGGAAGATAGCTACCCATTTCTGAGTTTTTGCTGCTGTCAAAAACCTCCCTCTGCTGCCATGAACTGCTGTTGCAGATCTCTCCCCCCTCTGGCCAAATTGTCAAAATGGCCTGGGAGAGGGGAGAAGGGGGGTTTTGTTTTTTTTTCAATTTAAAAAAAAAAAAACAAATTTCCCAAACTGCATGAGGCTACGTACCCACTCTCCAAATTTCCAATTTTTTTGAAAATATTTAATAAACTATTTTATTAATTTTTTAATATTTTTGGAAAAATGTGCAAGTCAAAGTTTGACTTTGACCCTGCTGCAACTGACTCAGCCCAAAAATGTTGACTGGAGAGACGGAGTCGGAATCAGACGCAAGTCACATCGTTGGAAAGGTATTGACGAGTAAATCAGGAATATGTTATCACCAACTTGAGATAATGCCACCTCAACCCTCAAATTCGTCCTGGAACAGTGGCCACTTAAAACCCCTGACTTGCTGGTGGGCCCACATGACACCTAATCTTGCGAAAGATGCCAAATCTCCATACGATATCCAATCGAGGCAAATGAGGTATCGTCGGAAAGGTATCGACGAGTAATTTGACAAGGTGACAATATATTTTTGTGCTGGGGTCATTTATGACTGTATTAGTTGTTATGAAACCCTGTCATGCGAGCTGGTGGAGCCCTTTTTGCCTAAAATTATTGACCAACTTGTGATAGCTCTAACTGGGCCATTCGAAGTCAGAATGAGGAAAATGAGATTTCGTTGGAAAGGTGTCTGAGTATATTAAAACATGGAATCACTGAATATCTTATTTATAACTCTTTACCCACCAATTTTAAATCATGAATCACTGCAACTAATTTGGTGTCCAGAAGTGGTCATAAACTTGCGAAAGCTCGTTCTTACCAACCCGGGGTCGAAACCAAGCACGGGATATACCGTTGGAAAGGTATCATACTTACCTACACCATGTTTGGGTTTGATTTTCCCTTTGATACCATAATATGAAAAGAATCAGACCAGGAATCCACGACTATTGGTTTTGGTCGTTCGGGTGACGTTGACTTTGCGTGCCTCGTATGGGGTCATACTGACTCGGAATCAAGCTTGTGATAGCTCATTTAAAAGCTTGTCCCAATCCCTAACACTTGGAAGTGTTGTATTCCCTGACTCGAACATCCTTGACATGAGGAATAAATTTCATGGGAAGGCCCACAAATATCATAAGGCAACCAACTGATACTCTTTCAAGGGCAAAGGCCATAGTAACTATGAGCCCCGCCACTGTCTTTGACTAGAACCATATCATCAAGGGGATTTTATGGAGAAGTAACTATGTAAAACACCATGTTGAGCCCAGAGCATATTTTTGGGTCAGCATTCTTGGCGCCAGAGGGGAAATGATTTCCAAAGCATGTCGAATAATGGGATCACCCGCGTGACAGGCGGGAATACTCGGTGGAAATTCATACTTTCAAAGCGACCGATTTGGGTGAGGGGGGAATTAAACTGTAGTATAAGGACCATTTTTCACATTAGGGATAACCGAAGAATGAAAGTGGTGCAATAAATATATACAACAGAATTTATACTGAGATTCACATAAGATAGAAGAATGGGAATAATGACCCGGGTTTTGTTGAGAAATGTGGCCCAAGTGACACGGGTCCCTCACCCAGATTATGGGTTAACTGTGAGAATCGAGGCTTAAGGTGAAACTTGGCCCAACACAAATTCTCATGCATACCTTCGATTCTCGACACACAGGCAAGCAAACGGGGATTTTTGAAATCAGCGACCCACTGGAGGAAAACTAGCAAGCAAACCAGTCAAACAAGGGAATGAAAAAAAAATATAAAAAACCTATGGCAGTAGATGCTGAAATCTCAAGTGCTCATAAGTGATGGAACTTTGTAGGAAAATGACCATTGCTTGGAGAAATCAGATTGTAAGTGGTCAGGTAAAGTTCAGTTGCAATCACATAGCTATGTAAGCCATCATTCCATCATGGTTTTCAGCTTCACCGGAGAATGATATGCTACCTCCTTAGACTTTCCCTGCTGACTTTGATGAAATAACAACTTGACTTACACCCATTTAAGATGAATTTAAGACAGAGTTTCCCAAAATGTCAAGTATGGTAAAAGAGATTCTAGGAATCCAGTATCTCCATGCAACCACCCAATAATAAAGACAATATCCTTCGTAATGAACACTAGAAAAACCCAAAAGAAGGCAACCTACAACTTAAAATGGAAAAGACCAACCCATGGAAAAATCAAAGAAGGGATTATACTCCAAAATTGGAACTAAGGGAAAAGGGGGTTAAGACTGAAACCATGGGGAAATGTACAATCATGAAAAGGTAATAGTAAATACATACAAGAAAGAGAATCAATAACATTGAATAGATACAAATGAGAAAAGAATGAAAGGTGACTTATGTACAAGATGACGAGGCCTCTCAGGAATAAAAGAACTTTAGGTGATGACCATTCACGGGGAATTGAAGTGGTTCGCCATCCATGGTTTTTAATCTGAAAGAATTTGTCCCTAAGACCTCGTAGATTGTGTAAGGACCCAACCATAATGAATCAAACTTGCAATGTTTGGATGGGGCCTCATGTGCTTTGTCCCATAATAAAATATCATCTCCTACTTTGTAATTTACCATTGTGGCTCTTTTATCGAAGGAACGTTTAACAATGTCTTGCTTCTTTTGGAGGTGTTGGAATGCGTCCTTTCTTACCTCCTAATTCAAGGAGTGTGTCTAAACGATGTTGTAAGGATTGGAAATCATCTTCTGCCTCAACAATAGCCAACCTCAAGGCTGGAATTTGTAAGTGAATAGGTAGGACGACAGGAGCGCCATACACCAGAGTGTAAGGACTTTGACCTGTTATGTCTTTGGAGTTATACGATCAGCCCATAAAGCAAATTTTAACTTTGTGTGCCAATCATGCTTGTTATCCTTAATTGTCCTCTTAAGGATCTGAATCGGATTTTTATTCGTTGATTCGACCAAACCATTACCTTGGGGGTAATAGGTGGAAGATCGAAAAAGTTGGATACCGTATGTAACACCAAGGTGTAACGTGACATCAGACATGAAAGTTGATCCATTATCAGTTAATATCTCGGCAGGGATCCCAAAACGGGATAAAATGTTACGTTCAACGAATTCTACCACCTGTTGACTCGTAGCATTCCTAAGAGTGATTGCTTCAACCCACTTTGTAAAGTAGTCTGTGGTTGTTAAGATAAATACGTGACCAGCATTGGATGGCGGCGAAATCGGTCCAATAAAGTCCATGCCCCATCTTGCGAAATGTACTTGGACTTCAATAGGTCTAAGAGGTAAGGCAAACAACTTTTGCTTCCCAGTGAAGCATTGGCAAGCTTCACATTTCTGAACAAGTAAATGGGCATCTTTGTGGAGTGAAGGCCAAAAGTAACCCGCATGTAGAACTTTCGCTGCAGTGGTTTTGGCTGAAAAGTGACCTCCACAAACCCCGGAATGGCAGTGTTCAAGTGCCATTTGGGCTTGATCAGGAGTTAAGCATCATGACAAAACCCCATCAAGGTTTCTTCGGTAAAGGATTTGGCCTTGTAAAACATATCGGACAATTTGTAAACGAAATGTTCATTTGGCTTTAGTATCCATGTCCGGTGGGCACACACCATTGATGAGGAAATATATGATAGGTATGTACCATGGTTGTGAGGCTAACTCAATTTCGTTAACCAGTTCTTCGAAAGTGATCAAATCATCTATTTGAGGTGGTTCAACTATGACCGAGGGATGGGATCGGGTTAGCAATCCAGCCAACCCTATTCCCCTAATGGTTTTCATTGGCTTAATTTCCAAGTCATACTCTTGCATATGCATGATCCATTTGGACCACTTACTATGCAATTCGGTTTGATTCAAAGCAGTGACTAAGAGATAGGTAGGCACAAAAACCTGAACTTTATGGCCTTGAATGTAATGTCGAACTTGTTCCAATGCTTTATACAATGAAGAACCATGTTTCTCCAGTGGAGAATAATTCATTTGGTGGGGTTTCAAATTTTGGCTCACGAAAGCGATTGGCCTAAGATTTTCTTCATGGTCCTATTGCAACAAGATTGCAGAAATTATCTCCTCTGACGAATTAGTGTACATGACAAAGTCTTTAGAGGGATCAGGACTGATTAATAGAGGGGGAAAAGCAATGGATTTCTTAATGGATTCAAAATCCTGATGGGTAGGGGGGTCCCATTTGAACCGAATGTTTTTCTTCATACGCTGATTTAGGGGTTTAACTACTTGAGCGAAATCAGGAATGAAGCGTCTCAGGAAATTAATCTTCCCAAAGAAAGATTGCATTTCCTTTTTATTGGTAGATAAGGGAAACTTTTGGATTGCTACCACTATCCAAGATCAACTTTTACACCTTCTCAAGAGATGATGTGACCTAAGAGTTTCCCCTCCATAACACCGAAAATGGTCTTCTTAGGATTTAAAGATATACCAAACCTACGACATCTAAGGAGGACCTACCTAAGGTGATCGAAATGACTACCCTGTTCTTTGGAAAAGACCGTGAGGTCGTCGAAGTAAACAACAATAACCTTAACCAATAATCCTCTGAAAGCAATGGCCATGGCACGTTGAAAGGTGTTCCCAGCATTAATCAATCCAAAAGGCATCTTGTTATATGCATATGTGCCCCAACGAGTGGTGAAGGTGGTTTTATGACTATCAGAAGGATCGAGGGCTATCTGATTGTAACCTGCGAAGCTATCTAAAAGGGACATCATTTGAGACCCGGAGACTTGTTGGAGAATCTCTTCCATAGGTGGGACGGGGTAGTTTTCCTTTAGGGACACTCTATTCAAATGTTGAAAGTTGACACAAAAATGGATATCGCCAGTTTTCTTCCTAACGAGAACCAAATTAGATACCCATTGTGAGTAACAGAAATGGTAAATTACCCCGGATGCCTCCATCTTATCCAATTCATCTTTAATTGTTTGTTCCAAAGATGGGTTTTTTTTTCTCTACCTCTGTCTGTAAGGTTTCGAATCATGGATTATGGGTATGGCATGGACTATCTCTTGCATATCGAAAACCTTGAGGTCTTGATAGGACCAAGCGGAAACATCTTTGAATTCTATCAAGAGTCTCGTGACTTGAGCGACCTCAGAAGGGGAACAATGTGCACCTATATAGACCAGTTTTGGATCTTTCTCACTTCCCAAGTTAATAGGTATGGCTTCTCACACCTTCCTAACAGATTCGCTATCAATACTAGGCACAAAAGTAGTGGCATCATCGGAATCAAACATGGATTCCAATGCTGACAAACCAGGGGGGATCTTATTTGTCTTTAATTGAATTATGTTCCCTGTTTCCTCTTACAACTCATGGTTTATATGTAAATCTTCGAACTCCTCCTTGTTTTGAAGGAATCTACAGATTTGTTCATCAGTATCAAAAACTTGCAAAGAATCGACATTATCAGGTAACGCAGGCCTATGTAAAATTTGGACTTGTATATCTTCAATAGACCTTACAAAATCATAGGAGAAACAAGAACCAACCAAGGCCAAAGTATCAGCTACATGGTTTGCGGCCCTAGGCACGGCTTGAGTGTTGAAAGATAATAACTTCTCAATAAGTTCCTTAGCCCTCCGGTGGTATTGTTTGAGGCGTGGGTTGTGAACTTCATATTTACCTCTAATTTGATTCACAACCAATTCAGAATCCCCACTCACCAATAAATGGCATATTCCTAAGCCTAAGGCCTTTTGGAGGCCTTGAATTAAGGCTTCATATTCAGCCATATTATTAGTGTTAGGGAATTCTAATCGAAAAGAGAAAGGGATTGTGTTTCCCTTGGAATCACACAAAAGGACACCAGCCCAGGATCCAATCTTGGATTTAGCACCGTCAAAATCTATACTCCACACCATTTCTTCCAACTCAGAAGGAGGGACATGTACCTCTTCCTCAGATAATACAGCGTAAGTACCCATACCTGTATCTTGAAAAGACACATGTTTCATATTATAGGAAGAAGGTACAACCTATGCTCGGTACTTTGGTTCCCTCTTAATAACTACTTCAACACCTTTATGAGGAAAGGTGAAGTGGGTCCCCTCCATGAAGTAACGACCCTTTTTTACTTTGGTGGACCACTCTTCCCCTAAAAGCATTCCATATGTTTTAGGTATATCTACTACGATGACGTTTATGAGCATGCTCACCTCTGGGGCTTGGTCGTAAGCAATGGATAAGTCTTTAATGTAACCGATGGTTTATACAGTCCTAGAATCCAAAGCTAACAGGTCTTTACATGGTCCTGTGCATTCAAGACCCAGTATTCTCATGACTCTCAAAGGCATGAAATTGTGCCTCACTCCTGTGTCAGCGACACAGTTATAGAGCACAAAATCGAAAATCAAAACTGAGATATAGAAAGGAGGAACGCCAGGGTCTAAATCGATAACATCGTATGCTTCCCTAGGTTGAGAAGTGGACTCTTTGGAAAGAGGAAGTCTCTGTTCTGTTCGTGGAGTAAGGGGTGCTTGTAGAACACGTGAAAGGTTTTCAAACTGAGCGGGTGTTCTAAGAGCATCTAATAATGTCATGTGGGTGGGAACCTTTGCTATATATTCAACGACGTTGTAAGGCATTGGGGTTGGGAAACAAGGCGGTGGATTATTAGGCAAGTTTACCTTGTTTGGGGTCCAGGGAACCCTGTTCTTTGTAGGGGAAGGTAATCTACCATTCGTGGGAAGTTTCCCTTCTCATTGTCCTTGGGGTCTCTTTTGGCTTCTTCCACCCCTTGTGGAGTAGTTTTAGGGGCCTGGCTCCTAGTATCTACAACAAAGCTTCTGAAAGCAAGAAGATCATCATCATAGGGGATAGAGTCTTCCATGTTAACTTGGTCATTTTTGGAGGTGGAAGCAAGTTTGTTTTTTACTGGATGTAAAGGTGCTTTTCCTCTTTTAGAAAATTCGACGTGATGTGTATATGCGTAACAATACTCAGGGTCATGGAAGTCTTGGAAAAAGTGACACCAATCCACTTCAGTAGCATGTTGCCTAGGAGTAGGAGTAGGAGAGAAAGGAGGTCTTGGCCTCGGAATGGCAGAAAACTGCATGTCATTCACCTTTCGATTAAGAGAAAGTATTTGGTTGTTCATGTTCATTAACAACTTGAGTGTTTCCAAACTTTCCCTTTCTTCAATCCTTGAAGTTTGGGCAGGTGGAGGTTCATACCAAGGACCCTAATTTCGAGGTACATCATTCCTAGGTCTCCCGTTAAAACGGGGTTGTGCTAAAGGTGAAGGAATCATACCGGATTCCTCCATGTTTCTTTCAATTTCCAGGGCACTAGTCTTGGCCGCATCTAAAGTTTGCGTTGATTTATATTTTAATATGTATTTTACATTCGGATTCATGGCGGTCATGTAATAATGGAACAAATTGTTCCCAAATGGTTGGGAAGCAGTTGGGATCCTATTCAAGGTCGAGGTAAAGCGTTGATTAAAATTTCGTATTTTCTCACCCTCATGGATGGAGATGGTTGTGAAATCCCTGAGCAGGGAAGCCACATCATCCGCTCCTTGGAAATGTTTCTTGAATTCTTGGATCATAGTGTCCCAATCTGGGATACTATCATTAGGAAGCAAGCGATACCATCTCGCTGCTTCACCTTCGAAGGTTCTCACAAAAAGTCTAATGATGACATCGGGAATTGTTATGTCCATAAGTGCTAAGGCATCATATAAGTTTTGTATATGTTCTTCAGCACTCAAAGTACCAGTGCCACTAAACTTGGGAAGTCTATTTGGGGCATCCGCAGGTATGTCATGAAGAGGTCTGGCCAACCTCAAAGGAGTGTCGGGTTGCCATGGCATTGCCATCGGGACAAATGTGGGTTGAACAACAACAGCTGTTGAAATGATGGGAACAAAAACCTGAGGATTAGTAATTATTGTTGGATTAAATAAAGTTTTCTTTAGTGAGGGTCTTTGAATAGGAGAAGAGGAAGAGGGTGACGCAGTTCGCACTGCAGAGGTAACAAGTTTCCCTAGTTTCCCAGGTGTATGTGTCTCACTACTTGTTTTCTTTCGCGAACTTTGACTTCTTGTAACCCTAGGGGACACTGTTTCCCTAGTCTTAGGATACTTCTACCCTGCCAGTTTGCAAGGGGCCAAGTAAGTACTTTGAGTACAAGGGGTGTGTCACGAAAAATCCTACTCTTTCTAACACAATGTAAAATAACCCAACTAAAAATGAAGCTTTGTTTTCTTGTTCTTCTCGAAGTGGAAGGTAAGGTATGACAGACTTATAACTTCTCACGTGAGTTCGAGTAAGTGATATCAAAGACTGACCAGGTAAAAGGAAAGGAAAACTCAATGGTATTTATAACTCCCAGGTGTAATGGAAATTGCAAGGAAACTAAACTAGAACGAGTACCAAAGAAAATTCCAAAGGGTGACTGAAAGATTTTTCCCAAAGTTTGTCAACAAGTAGGAAAAAGACCACAAAGAATTTGGGTCCAACGTTTAGTGCAAGCTTCGGATACAAGAAAATTTAAAGAGGTTTGCAAGTCCCCAGCGAAGTCGCCAGAAAAGGATGGGTGTTATAAGAAAAATATGTCTGTAGGGACGGATCCGACCTATCCGGCTGTGAAGCCGGTTACAACCCCTTTGGTAGCTCAGCACGAGGCAGAGACTACCCGCACCTTAGGTGGTCCTTCACCTGAGGTGGTAAAGAGGGGGAAGAAGAAAGGTTAAAGGATTACAAGAAGTTGTTCTCAGGACCACCCACCCTGGGTGTTATCCTTCCTTAGCTTCCTGGATGGCCAAAATGGCCTGGGGGTGAAAACTATGGACAATGGGATGAAAACGAGCTCGTTGATTTTTAGGACAACGAACTAAATAAAGTGGAAAGCGAGCTATTCACTTCCTTAAAGTGTTGGAAACTGTCCCAGAATGGGTCGCTGGGGTAAACCGGTGTCCTGGGTAATTAACCAATGAATGCTTTAAGTAAAAGGGTATGAAACAAGGGTGAAAAGGGGGTTTAAAAGCTACAGCCAAGTACCTTTAAATGGCTGTAAATTGCGAACAAAAAGTTGTTCGAAGCTTTCAAGGCAAGCAAACAAGCCCAGAATGGCTTGATACCCCCCGGGGTGACCCAGGAAGTGATCCCGAAAAATTGTTAAATCAAAAAAAGGGTTGTAAAAGTGGATGAACAGCTTTGTAACAAGCTATTACAGCTATGATATAAGGGAAAGTATACACAACTTCAATTTTGGTTCATGAGTGAAAAGGTGGACTGACGAAAGGTTGACTTTAAAAGTATTTTATTGGTCAATTTTTGTTTTTATCACATGCCTTGGCCACCACACTGTTTTGAAGGTTATCCTGATCAGGCAAACACATCCCAGAACTGTGCCAACTAATATAAGAAGAGTAGTCCTAGAAGTCCACGGTGGTTAGGTCGAAGAGTGCCCCATGCAGTTAAGATAAGTAGGGGTTAACCACTTCTCGTCACTAGCGCTTTCGGGCTCTTAAATCTACTTGGATGGAAGAAGGATACCTGCGAAAAGGAAGAGGCTCAGGACCCCCCTAAAGAGGGTTTTTGTTGAGATTACCCAAGCAGAGTAGTATTCCAACCGAGCTAAGATAATCAACTCCTTAACCATGTGGTACTGAGGAAAGACCACTCGACTTGACAACTTCCGAGGGGCTCCTGATGAAGACTCCCTGGCTTTGATTCTTAATATTCTATGAAATTGAAATTGCATACAATGAAATACCAAACCATCCACGTGGCGAGGTCACGTCTTTCTTTCACAAGTGTGCCTCCTGGTTATTGAAATTGAAATCCATTTTGAAACTATATACATGAAACAAGTAAATAGATAAGTGACATATATGTCACGGCTAGATAATATGTGTATGTAAATATCTAAATAATATAAGTTTTTTGTTTTCTGTGTATGGGGCGGACTCCTGAATTGTTTTCAAGTCTTTTTGTGGCGTTTTGCATATATTTAGCTTGTTGATTTTGCATGGACCCTTTTTGGGGCAGCCACCTGTAGATTAGTAAGCAAAAAGTGATACAATGAAAACATAGCAAGATTTAGATGATTACAACATAACAATTACAACATTCAACCCAAAGGAATGGGTTGAGGCCTTTTGCGAATGGCAAAGCCGCCATATGCATGAAAGCCCCAACTAACTCCTTGTATGGGGATTGGAAATTTAGTGTTTGAAATACAAAAGATGTGATTGTTATCTACACAAGTATTAACTAGATTTTTAACATGAATTCACAAGTGGACCATTCAAACTACTTACACAAATCGAGCATATAAACATTGATATGTATATCAGAAATTTTTGGAGTGAGTGCAAGTGATAATTAAAGTGTGTATGAGAGTGATTGGGTAAGATTTACCGATCGAAATGTGTGTTTTTCTTCGCTGCCCTGCTGGCCCCTTTGCCTCAAACAGGTCTCTAGGTGGTCCCCAACCGCTTAAGATAGACAGAATGGGTGACCGATTGTATCCTTGCAGGCAAACAACGAAATTTTAGTATTTATGTATGGAAAAAATGAAATAAACATAACATAAATTTACACATAAGAAATATATAACAACCAACTAAGATGGCTGTCCCATGGGGGGAAATTGACCAAAATGATCCATTTTCCTGTTTGGGACAACAAGGTTAATGGTAAGAAAAAATAACAGAAACATACATGAATGAAAATATAAAGCAAACAAGTATGGACAACCATCTATGAGGTCTATTTAAGGGTTCTCCTAAAGGGCCCTAGGACTCCCAGCCACTAGCTAAGGCTGAAAACAATTGAATACTTCAGAAAATCTGCCCTAAAACATATTAAACAAATTAAACCAAGTTGTTAGAAAATGAAAGTGAGCAAGTTAAACCCAAGGAAGCAACAACAAACACCTAGCTAACCAATCCCTCCCGGATATAGCTAACATAACAAGCATTTACCCCTACCCCTCAACCCTTAACCAACAAATGACACATCGAACAACTAAAATTCAACAAGTACACACACACAAAGAGTCTTATCAATTTCAGCAGATCTTTGTTACTATATTCATCCTCCCCCTTTTACAATGCCAACCCTTTTATTTATAAAGGAGAGGTGAAGGCTTAGGGTTAGGTCACAAAATACTTGTCACTTTTGGAAAAGTGACAAGTGGACCAACCCTAAAGTATTTTTTTCTTTTTTATAAAAAGTAACCTTATCCAAAAAAGGGAACCTTATCCAAAAAGGGGATCAAATCAGATTTGACTTGACCCTTC